>JASWHV010000589.1:0-27169 GCA_030760725.1 Neostapfia colusana | reverse complement strand
ACTAGCCTGTTCTTTCTACGTCACGGTACAGTGAACAAGTGGTACTCACTGACCGCGAGGGACGGCGATTATAATCGATTTACACCTGCAGGGTTACCCGAACAACCCGTCACGTACGCCCGTACTCGATGTTGCCTACAACAACCATCACGGACGCCGTACGCGACTACCTTTCACCCGTTAGCCAAATATTGAACCGGTCCCATCGTCCCGAGCAAGAGGTCCCTGCACGCGCATCTCTGTGCCGCCAGCTGATTTACACCTCGAGCTCTCAACCTACCCTCTGAACGACGGGCAATGCCTCAATACCCAGCTACCCGAGTTACATCAGTTTCCCGGTTCCCATATAGCCGGTAGGTCTTCGGTACTGTTCTAGCTTGTTCAACAGGCCCGCACACGGCTCGGTCCTCAATCGACACAAGCGGAGCTACAGCACACAGGCCCCAAAGTCCTGCTGCCCTTACTCTCCGCTCGGTCTCATTTTCTTGCCATGTGTATCATGTGCTATCTCTACCCGAGCAATGTGCCTCTAGCCTATTCTCGCGAGTAGTTCCAACTACTCGACTTGTACCGAATCCTACTCTATCCTAGCAATGCAGTGGCTAACGGGGTTTGCAATCCTAAACCCCAACCCATGGTTTTCTTGGCTATGCAGTGGGGTTTCCAAACAAGACTCTGATGCACAACATAAAGAAAACAAGTATGTGCTCAAAACAATAAAAATTTATAAAATGGTTAATGCAAACCGGGGCTTGCCTTGCTGCTCTTGGTCGTAGGCTAGCTGTTCCTCCGGAGTAACGAAGTCTAGGACTTCGGGTTCCTCCTCGACCTTAGCGACTACATGATAAGAACAATGTATGTATTAATTAAATGCTTTTGTATTAACTTTGAAGTTGTGAAGTCTATAACCTTTACTAGATAGACCTAATGACTGTGAAACTTTTACTGTGGCTTGGTTACAACCTAAACAGAGACTTGGTCAAGTTTTAGTTGCAGCAAAGCTCATTTGAGCCCTCCACAAATAATTATGTCCTTGACCTTAATTAAAGGCTTTTAGGGTGTTCTAGGTATTTTCATGAAACAAACTATGACTTTCTGAAAACTAGATTTTCAGAGGGTTCTAATGGAATTGGTCTCACTTAATTTGGAAGTCTCTAACTAAAGATATGAGCTAAACAATTTCAGAGAAAATTCTGAAAATGTTTCTGAACATTTTCTATTTTCTCTGGAACAGTTTTACTAATCACACCATTAGGTGGACTAAATGAGCTCAAATGGATCTGAAATTTTTATGGTAGTTCAAGGATATTTTGGTGAACATCTCAGCAAAATTTCAGGATTTTCCTCCAAATGATTCTCCAGTTAAAATTCCTAACAGTTTAAACTTTAAGGAATTAATTCTGGAGAATTAAGGAATCTCATGAAGTGACACTTGATTTTCTGGAAAGTACTCAAAGAGCTGAATCCAGCAAAATTTGGTTCACTCAATTTGGAGCTTTCTAGCCAAAGTTATAAGGATTTGAAGTTTGAAGGAAATCTGAAAATCGGGGAAAAGTTTAAACTCGCGCGTGGGCCCAGGAGACACGCGTCGCACGCCGAAGCGACAGCACACCGCGGCCCACAAGGCTTTTGCGCGCCAGCACACCCGATCCCGGCCGCAGCCGGATCCCGATTCAAAATATCGGCCGCTGACAGCTGGGGTCCACCCCCTTCTTCAACCTCGCGACACCCGCGCTCCGCCGCCGAGGGACCTCGCCGGAGAGCTCGCCGCCGGCTGCTGTACAGCTTCAAACTTCTTGATTCTGGCCGCCCCTGCCTACTTTTACTTGGGGAACATGATCCGAGGGTCAGCTGCTCATGACAACGGCCGGAGCATGGTCGGCGACGAGCCGCCATATCGGAACGACTTCGGCCATGTCGGCTGATGCTCCTAGTGCCTCAGCTACTTGGGAAACCGGTCGGGGAGCATCAGTGGACCTCAGAGAAGGTCGACATGAACTCGGGGCAGCTCGGGGAAGGCCCGAAATAGGTCCTCACCGTGCGCCCGATACCCCCCGTGCGTTCCGCCATTAGTAGACCTTGAATTACGCCGGGCACAGAAGTTCTCCGGCCCAGAGTTGTGAAGGCAACTTGTGCGTCACCGTGTCTAGTTCGTGTGGGAGTGGCCTGAGGCCCTCTAATCCTTTCTAGAGCACGAATTAAACAGAATCGTACCCGAGGGTCGTTCTGCACACAGAAAGGGGAAAAGTGGAAATTCGCCGCCGGTGAGCAACCACTCGAGCTGTGGCTCGGGGATGAGCAGCACCGATCACTTGCGCGTCCAAGGGTGCCTTGGCTCGGGCGTGACAACGCCCAGGTTGGGCTGTCCACGAGAGCCCGAGGTGCGGCGGTTTCCAGTTCCGAGTTTGATCTTTCGGCACAGCCGATATCACTCGGTTTCAATCGATTTCTATCAATTGGAAGGATGGAGGATGGTTGCTAGTACCTTGCTGGGACCTTGGAATGGAAAGAGGGAGCTGCGATCGGCTTGATCAAGCAGGAACTCGAGCGGCGGCGATGGCAGTGGGAAAAGCAGTCGCGCACGTCGGTAGCTCGGGGAAATGGTGACTGAGGCACGCCGGGGAGGGAATAAATAGCTCGGCCGGCTGGCCTCCGGCTTGGGGCACGCAGCAGGAGCTGGCGCCGGCCGGCCCCTTCGGTGGCGCGCGCGCACAACAGCCGGGAACCGACTGAACTGTGGTTCAGTCGGTTTGCTTTGAGGCTGAGGCTGACATGTGGGTCCCACTCCTCTTTTAACCTCTGAAATTTATTCCTAACAGCTGTGGTAAACAGTGAACCCTATTCTACCCTTGGCAACTCAAATTATTCACCCAAGAGCCATTTGAATTGATCAAAGTTCAAATGAGGTTTGGTTTGAATGAATTTCAGCACAAGTGCAGTTTGAAATTCAAATAAAGTTTGAATTTCTCCCCCTTAGCTCATGTCAAGATCAACTCCAAATGGAGTGAAAATTGGTGTGTGAGCTCACAAAAATGTGCTGAGCAAGAATATGCCTTCCACTTTTAAATTCAGTGGGTGAAAACAGTTTGAATTTGAATATGTTTTCAAACTGCCCCTTTCCTATCTACACCCAAGATGACCTCAAAAATGTTTTGAATTTGGGTGAAACTTGGCATGGACATCCTTGGCAAAGTGTAGGAGTTTTCATATGTCCAGCCCATCTATATTACATGTGGGAAGTACCACTTTTGCAATGTGTGAGTTTGTTCCCTAATGAGCATGTTGATAATTGTTACTTGCTCTTTATTTGTGTTCATCATTTTTCCTCAAATGAGGTGTGTGGTGTGGGGATGAACACTGCAAATGGGTGTCAAAAACTGAGGCCCTTACATTCCTCCCCCCTTAAAAGAATCTCGTCCCGAGATTATAAGGTGAAAATGAGAGAGAGGACGGTGGAAAAATTACCGGATATGCGACGTGAGAAAGTCGGGGTAGTTAGTGCGAAGGAATTCTTCGCTCTCCCATGTCGCTTCATCCATGGAGTGATTACTCCACAGAACCTTGTAGAACCACAACGTACGGTTGCGTGTGGTTCGGGCCTTTTCATCAATAATCTGCACCGGTTCCTCCCGATAGGTGAGATCCGGTTGCAGTTCTTCAATGTCTTCCAGCTGAACGGTAGTTGATAGCTTGAGACACTTCCTCAGCTGGGAAATGTGAAAGACGTCGTGCACACCGGAAAGTGCTTCTGGTAATCTTAGCCGGTATGCCACCGATCCACATCTTTCGGTAATCTGGAATGGACCGATGAATCGGGGTGCTAACTTTCCTCTCACCCCAAATCTGTTTACGCCCTTCATTGGAGACACTCGTAGATATACGTGGTCTCCAGCTTCGAATTGTAACGGACGCCTTCTCCGGTCCGCATACTGTTTCTGTCGGGATTGAGCGGCTTTTAGGTTCGCTTGAATTAATCGAACCTTTTCTTCCGCGTTGTTGACAAGATCAATCCCGAAGGTAACCCTCTCGCCAGACTCACACCAATTCAATGGTGTGCGGCATTTTCTCCCGTATAGCGCCTCGTAGGGCGCCATCTTGATGCTGGCTTGGTACCCATTGTTGTACGAGAACTCGGCTAACGGCAAGTGATCATCCCAGTTCTTGCCGTGGTCGATAGCGCAAGCTCGTAGCATGTCTTCTAAGATTTGATTTACCCGCTCCGTTTGCCCATCCGTCTGCGGGTGGTAGGCTGAACTACGGATCAGCTTCGTCCCCAAGGCAGCGTGGAGCTGCTCCCAAAAACGGGACACAAATAAAGTGCCCCGGTCCGATACGATAGTACGGGGTACGCCGTATAAGCATAGGATCCGTGAGATGTACAGTTCAGCGTACTTCTTGGCGTTGTAGTTGGTGTTGACCGGGATGAAATGGGCAACTTTGGTGAGCCGATCGACGATCACCCACACAGAATCATGTTTCTGTAAGGTGGTGGGTAAACCGACGACGAAATCCATGCTCACGTCCTCCCACTTCCAGGCAGGAATGCCCAGTGGTTGCAGCAGTCCCGGTTTCCGCATGTGGTCTGCCTTCACCCGTCGACATGTATCACACTCGGACACGTATTTTGCAGTCTCTCGCTTCATCCGTGTCCACCAAAACTTGCTTCTGAGTTCTTGATACATCTTGTTGCTGCCGGGGTGAATAGAAAACTTTGATAAGTGAGCCTCATCAAAGATTTTCTTCCGTAACTCCGGGTTTCGGGGTACGACGATCCGGTCCTTGAACCATAGGACGCCGTCTCCGTCCTTCCGGAAACATTTCAACTCCCCACTGTCTACACGTCTCCGCAAATGTGATATGCCCTTGTCATTCTTCTGGGCTGCCGCTATCTCTTCACGGATGGTGGGGATCAAAGCTAGGTTGTAGAGAGCTCCATGTGGAATCACATGTAGTGGTGGTTCGCTCTCTTCCAACGGTGTGATGGTCAGATTATTGACGTGTGACTTGCGGCTTAGCGCGTCTGCCACAACGTTTGCCTTGCCCGGATGATAATGGATCTCTATCTCGTAATCCTTTATCAGTTCTAACCATCTTCGTTGCCTCATGTTCAGCTCCTTCTGAGTGAATATGTACTTGAGGCTTTTGTGGTCGGTATATAAATGTACGAGGTTACCGAGTAGGTAGTGCCTCCACATTTTCAGTGCAAGTACCACGGCAGCGAGCTCCAAGTCGTGAGTTGGATAATTTTGCTCATGATTCCTAAGCTGCCGTGACCCATACGCGACCACCCTTCGGTCTTGCATCAACACACATCCGAGCCCAATGCCGGATGCATCGCAGTACACATCGAACGGTTTTGTTGTGTCTGGCTGCGCCAAAACCGGTGCTGATGTCAGGTGCTTGACTAAAGCCTTGAATGCTGCTTCACATGCTGGACTCCAAACATATTTGGTAGCCTTCTTCAGCAGCTCTGTCATTGGCTTGGCAATCTTCGAGAAGTTCGGAATGAACCTCCGATAATATCCCGCGAGTCCGAGGAAACTCCGTACCTCATGAACAGTTCTCGGGGATTTCCAATTCAGCACTTGCGTGATTTTGCTCGGGTCCACAGCGATACCCTCCGCTGAGATGATATGCCCGAGGAAAGGCACTTGCGATATCCAAAACTCGCATTTGCTGAACTTTGCGTATAACTTGTGATCCCGCAGCCGTTGCAAGACTATACGCAGATGTTTCTTGTGATCTTCCTCCGACTTGGAATATACCAGGATGTCGTCGATGAAGACCACGACAAACTTGTCCAGCTCCGGCATGAACACCGAGTTCATTAAGTACATGAAGTGAGCTGGAGCATTGGTGAGGCCAAAGGACATGACCAGGTACTCATAAAGTCCGTACCTTGTCGAAAAAGCTGTCTTTGGAATGTCCTCAGCCCTGATCTTAATCTGATGGTACCCGGATCTTAAATCCATCTTGGAAAAGACCTTTGCTTCGACCAACTGATCAAACAACATGTCGATCCGTGGCAACGGGTACTTGTTCTTGATGGTTACGGCATTTAATGGACGGTAGTCCACGCAAAGCCGCAACGTTTCATCCTTCTTTTTGACAAATAATGCCGAACAGCCCCATGGCGAGGAGCTCGGCCTAATAAAACCCTTCTCCAGAAGGTCCGTGAGCTGAGTCTTCAGTTCAGCCAACTCCTTGGGCGCCATCTTGTACGGCCTTCGGGATATTGGCATGGTTCCCGGTGCAAGTTCAATCTTGAACTCCACCTCTCTATCGGGTGGCATCCCCGGCAAATCATCCGGGAATACATCAGGGAATTCTCGGACCACTGGAATGTCTTCCAATCTGATGGTTGTGGCTTGATAGACACTTGGAAGTTTTATTTCTGGACTGTCCAGAAATAATGAGTGAGAACCGTGCACTCCTGAGTTTAAGTGCACGACTCGGAGGACGGTGTCTAAAACAGCGCCGTGGCGGTTTAACCACGACATCCCTAGGATGACATCGACCTTCTGTCCCTCTAAGATAATGAGAGACGTGGGGTACACTCTACCCGCTAAGCATAATGGTGCTTTGGAGACCATTACGCTTGCTGAAATCTTCCCACCCGGTGAACAAATTAAATATGGACTATCGGTGGGTAGTATTGGCAAGCTGTGTTTAGCAATGAAAGCTTGGCTAATAAAATTATGCGTGGCGCCTGAATCAAATAGTACTATAGCGGGATGCTGGTGGAGTTGGAACATACCCGCAAGGATTGGCTCGCCCTCCGGCACGTCCTCAATGGCAAGCTGGTGGACAGTACCGGGCCTAGGGTTTGCCCGCCGCGCATTAGTAGGGTTCCGGGGTTGATTCCTCCCCGGAAACTGTGGTACCACTCCGCCGCCTTGCCTCTCCGGGCAACTGCTCGCGAAGTGTCCTGGACGACCACACTTGTAACATGTGGCCGCTGCTGGTGGAGTACTTGGTGGACGAAAGCCCGGCATGCGTTGCGGAGGTGCAAACGCACGCGGCATCGCCCGCTGCTGCTGTTGTTGTTGCGGTGGTGCTGGCAGTGCCGGCCGGAATGCCGGTGAAGAATACGGCCGACCGCGGAACGGCATCGACCGCTGTGGTGGCTGCCAGCGCGGACCTGATGGTGGGCGATTCACCATCCGAAACTTCTGAGAAGGACCGCCTCCTTCTCCGCTGCTCTGCGGCGCGCTTCGCTTTCGCTCTGCCGCCGCCAACTCCTTGCCGGAGTCTTCCTGAACAATCGCAGCATCAATTATGTCGTTGAGGCTGCCGCGATTGAACATCGCCAGCTTGTCCTTCAGGAGCGGGTTAAGCCCCTGGTAAAAGTGGTCCCGCCGCTTCTCGTCCGTATCTGCGTGATACGACGCGTAGAGTGCGAGATCGTTGAACGCTCTGGAGTACTCCAGCGCGTTCCGGCTCCCTTGTTGCAGGTGTAGGAATTCCTGCGTCTTCCTCTTCATCAAACCGGGCGGTATATGATAGGCCCGGAAGGCCGTCCGGAACTCCGCCCAGGTCATCACTCGGTCGGTGGGTTGTGAAGCACAAAAGTTGGCCCACCACGCGCTCGCGGATCCTTGGAGCTGCTGGACCGCGAACTGAGTCTTGCGCTGCTCGCTGATTTGGAGCAGCCCGAACTTCATCTCTATGGCGCGGAGCCAGTTGTCCGCGTCAAGTGGTTCATCCGCCCTTGAGAATACAGGGGGATGAGTCGCCAGGAAGTCAGAGTAGGAGCTCTGTTGGCGCTCCTCACGATCTTGACGTCTCTCTGGGCGAGACGTATTCGCAATTAACGTTTGCAGCAGCTCTGTATGCTGCTGATGTGAACCCGCCATTGCCGCGACAATGTCGGCCAATGTAACCGTTGGCAGTGGCGGTGGCGGTGTTTGCTGTTGCTGTTGCTGCTGCTGTCCCGAGGAGTCCTCGGGAGGTGGTTGGGAGGTTTCTCCCCCTTGGCTAGTACCTCCAACATCGGGGTTGGCACGAGTACGCGTCATTCTGAAATTCAACACAGCAGCAATTAGCACATGTCTTACTCAAAATTCCATAAACAGGAGTAAGTATTGAAGCGACGCATGATTAACTTGCACAACATTCACATATATTGATAAAGCATAAACTTTATACAAGATACATTATTCTCAGATCTCCGAGAAGTCGTGCTCATGTCGTCACTACCTATACATACGCTACTGTCTACACGACATGTCACCGATTACAAAAGTTGGGTTACGCTACCCTAGCTGCCCTACTTGGCAACCGTAACCCCCTACTCGGAGTAGAACTCGACCTCCTGTGGGTCGTCCTCCTCCGGTACCTCTGCTGGTGGCTCGGGGTCTACCACCTCTTCTCCCATTCCAGGTTCTCCCATGGCTGGAAGACCCAAGACTACCGGTACGCCCAATACCGGGGGCACGAGGTCCTGCAATGCATGCACCTCGTCCATAGCCTGGTTGTAGTCCTCTTCCCAGCCTTGTCCTTCCTCAATAGCGTCGTCCCGCTCTTGAGCAAGGTCCTCATTCTGCTGGGTTAGGGTCTGCACCAGCTCTTGCAACGCCGCAATGTCAACACGGCTCTTCTTCTTTGCCTTCTTCAGACGACGCAACTGATTGTGTTGTTCATTCAGTCGCTTGATCGTCGGAAGGAGCACATTGCGGAGTGCACTGTGAGCACTCTCAAAATGATCTCCACGGCTTGTGCTCTCCTTGAGCTTGGTGGCGAGATGCTCCGTATGAACAGCTTGGCTGTCCATCACAGCGTTTCCCGCCCTCATTTGGAGGCTGAGATTTGCCTCCGCGGGGTTGTACCTTGGGCAACTCGGGTTTGTTGCCTCTAGGTACCTCTCTTCCCACACATGCTGAGCTCGTCCCTCCACCGGAACGAGTGCGTATGGAGTTCCCTCCATAGCCTGTACGTGTAGTTGGCAGAAACGTGACATAGTGTCACGGGCTGCCACTTGCCACATCCCTTCCGGTTGTCTTCCTCTCACCGTGACGGTGAATGGCACCCAACCGGGTGGCGTAGGCCCTGCAGGAACCTCGACATGGATCGTCCACGTCTTGTTCCCCTCTTCGCCTTCTTCCTTGGCGAAGTATTGCGGCATCTGGTTGTACCCGAAATATTGGAGCATTAGCCACAATGCTCCTGGGTAGCCGCTACGGTCAGAGCAGTGGGAAACTACCCACCCGTTCTCCAACCGTTTATCTGCTGCCATCTGTAAAAATATATTTGAGAAATGTCAAATATTTATTTAAACAGTAAACCATTGAGTTATAACATAAGATATGTCATTGAACCCTTAACACTTGGAAACATAGTTCAAATTTTTAAACAAATTTGACTGCTGATCTGCTGTTCCCATGACAGCCCTGACCAGTTTCCATATCAATCTGATTTAGGCCAGGTTAAAAGCAAAACCAGTCCTGGAGCTCAACATCAAAGTTAAAGTTAACTTCAATAGCTTTCCAGAAAGTATTTGGTTGGCCTAAGATCTGCTCTGGTTCAAAAGTTATGAGATGTCAAAGTTAACAGAATTTCTGGGAACAATTGGACAGCACCTCCCTGCCTTAGGTACTGATTTGATCCAAGAATTCCAGTTAATTCTGTTCCTAATCTGACAAAACTTTCTGTTACAAAGTTGTAACCCATCTCATAAGCTTCCCAGAACCACCTCATTTTCTATTTTTGGATTTTTATGCAGGAAGTTATGCTTAATTTACAGAGAGTCTACAGAGAGTCTTTGCTCCGTCCTGTTTTCTGGACAGTTTCAACTCTACTGCATTTTTCGAGTGGTTAAGGGATGAAACACCTCTGGAACTCAACAGAAAAGTTGTAAAGCTCCTCCAAAGCTTTCCAGAAATGTATCATACGACCCCAACCTCGAAAGAACTCAACCTCTAACCTCTGATTAACTTCAGCCTTGATTTAGCTGAAAACAGAGTGCTCTGTCCTTAACATCCTATAAGTTGAAAATTTATTAACTTTGAATATCCTGTTCAAGGGAAGGAGTTACATCAAGTTTTACTACTTTGGATCAAAACCTTCAAGTTTTTAAATGAAGTTGTTCATTTAGTTGGGTGTGACGTCGAGGCGTCACCAGATTATGTCGGTACTACGTCCTCACAAAGGAAAAACCTATACCGGATTTAGCCGGCTTCGTTAGTTCAGTGGCACTACTCGTCACTCGCACACGGATGCTACACGTCTACCGTTTCGTGGTAAGGCTACCTGCAGAAACTCAAACAATCATCAGACTCGGCTGCACACCGAGCCCGGAATCCATACAGTTTGTACACCCGGCCGTCATCACTCGCCCGGATGTTCTCAAGCCAAACACGCCTTGAGTTACGTGTTCACGTTTCAGACCACGTGACGGGGTCTCCCATGTTGCACCACGCACGCCAGGGACAGACGTTGCTCGAATACCCCAAACGACATGAAGAGTCGTAGAGGATATCAAAGCGGGTCGGGTTACCTGCCACCCGTGGGGCTCCACCCTTCAGCTTGTGCGCACTGGTGGACAGCGCTTACGTGCACCCCCCAAGACATGAACGTCCCGAGATGCACGATTTTCCGACATAACAAATAAGTTAATAAGCCACTTTCTATATACTAATAACATCCTTATACGGGCTACTAACTCGTTCCTCACTGGATTTTTGAAAAAGAAGACCTTTGTACTGTGTTAAACCTCAAGCGAGCTCTGATACCACGCTGACACGACCCCACTGGTCCTGTCGAGCCAGGATCACGCTGAGGGGTGCTGCGTTGCACAACACCGTATAACACACGTCAAAGGTACAAAGCGGAAGCGGAAGCTTTATTACATAAACAAGTTTGTTAACATGTTTACATCAAAATAAGTTTAGTCCACACTCGCGGGCGTAGACTAAGCATCAAGTGCACGTTCAGCCCTCGAACGTGTCCTTGCTAGCACACTCGCACACTAACTCTGCGGCGTGCACGACTCCCACTCGACGGGGTTCCCCTCCTGGGGTTCCGTCTCCTCTTCGGGAGTCCCTTCCTCATAGAACCCTGCAAAAGCTTCAAACACAAGCAGTGAGCACGAAGGCTCAGCAAGTCTGACCCGTCTCACCTAAACATGAAACTTCTACATGAGGGTGATGGGTTGCATGAGGTAAAAATCATTTGCAAGGACTCGCCTAATTAGTAGAACCTTACTTTCAAGTTTTAGCAGCAGGTTGTGGAGAACTTTACGCTAAGGCACATGAGAGAGCCGCAATCAAACAAGAAACGCATTTCTCTCATGTACTTTGCCCAAAGTTGAAAAGAACTTTAGTTAGCACTAAGCTACAACATATCATTAACAATCAATATCCAACTTTCAATCAGCAACATTTTAACATGTAACTAGCCTGTTCTTTCTACGTCACGGTACAGTGAACAAGTGGTACTCACTGACCGCGAGGGACGGCGATTATAATCGATTTACACCTGCAGGGTTACCCGAACAACCCGTCACGTACGCCCGTACTCGATGTTGCCTACAACAACCATCACGGACGCCGTACGCGACTACCTTTCACCCGTTAGCCAAATATTGAACCGGTCCCATCGTCCCGAGCAAGAGGTCCCTGCACGCGCATCTCTGTGCCGCCAGCTGATTTACACCTCGAGCTCTCAACCTACCCTCTGAACGACGGGCAATGCCTCAATACCCAGCTACCCGAGTTACATCAGTTTCCCGGTTCCCATATAGCCGGTAGGTCTTCGGTACTGTTCTAGCTTGTTCAACAGGCCCGCACACGGCTCGGTCCTCAATCGACACAAGCGGAGCTACAGCACACAGGCCCCAAAGTCCTGCTGCCCTTACTCTCCGCCCGGTCTCATTTTCTTGCCATGTGTATCATGTGCTATCTCTACCCGAGCAATGTGCCTCTAGCCTATTCTCGCGAGTAGTTCCAACTACTCGACTTGTACCGAATCCTACTCTATCCTAGCAATGCAGTGGCTAACGGGGTTTGCAATCCTAAACCCCAACCCATGGTTTTCTTGGCTATGCAGTGGGGTTTCCAAACAAGACTCTGATGCACAACATAAAGAAAACAAGTATGTGCTCAAAACAATAAAAATTTATAAAATGGTTAATGCAAACCGGGGCTTGCCTTGCTGCTCTTGGTCGTAGGCTAGCTGTTCCTCCGGAGTAACGAAGTCTAGGACTTCGGGTTCCTCCTCGACCTTAGCGACTACATGATAAGAACAATGTATGTATTAATTAAATGCTTTTGTATTAACTTTGAAGTTGTGAAGTCTATAACCTTTACTAGATAGACCTAATGACTGTGAAACTTTTACTGTGGCTTGGTTACAACCTAAACAGAGACTTGGTCAAGTTTTAGTTGCAGCAAAGCTCATTTGAGCCCTCCACAAATAATTATGTCCTTGACCTTAATTAAAGGCTTTTAGGGTGTTCTAGGTATTTTCATGAAACAAACTATGACTTTCTGAAAACTAGATTTTCAGAGGGTTCTAATGGAATTGGTCTCACTTAATTTGGAAGTCTCTAACTAAAGATATGAGCTAAACAATTTCAGAGAAAATTCTGAAAATGTTTCTGAACATTTTCTATTTTCTCTGGAACAGTTTTACTAATCACACCATTAGGTGGACTAAATGAGCTCAAATGGATCTGAAATTTTTATGGTAGTTCAAGGATATTTTGGTGAACATCTCAGCAAAATTTCAGGATTTTCCTCCAAATGATTCTCCAGTTAAAATTCCTAACAGTTTAAACTTTAAGGAATTAATTCTGGAGAATTAAGGAATCTCATGAAGTGACACTTGATTTTCTGGAAAGTACTCAAAGAGCTGAATCCAGCAAAATTTGGTTCACTCAATTTGGAGCTTTCTAGCCAAAGTTATAAGGATTTGAAGTTTGAAGGAAATCTGAAAATCGGGGAAAAGTTTAAACTCGCGCGTGGGCCCAGGAGACACGCGTCGCACGCCGAAGCGACAGCACACCGCGGCCCACAAGGCTTTTGCGCGCCAGCACACCCGATCCCGGCCGCAGCCGGATCCCGATTCAAAATATCGGCCGCTGACAGCTGGGGTCCACCCCCTTCTTCAACCTCGCGACACCCGCGCTCCGCCGCCGAGGGACCTCGCCGGAGAGCTCGCCGCCGGCTGCTGTACAGCTTCAAACTTCTTGATTCTGGCCGCCCCTGCCTACTTTTACTTGGGGAACATGATCCGAGGGTCAGCTGCTCATGACAACGGCCGGAGCATGGTCGGCGACGAGCCGCCATATCGGAACGACTTCGGCCATGTCGGCTGATGCTCCTAGTGCCTCAGCTACTTGGGAAACCGGTCGGGGAGCATCAGTGGACCTCAGAGAAGGTCGACATGAACTCGGGGCAGCTCGGGGAAGGCCCGAAATAGGTCCTCACCGTGCGCCCGATACCCCCCGTGCGTTCCGCCATTAGTAGACCTTGAATTACGCCGGGCACAGAAGTTCTCCGGCCCAGAGTTGTGAAGGCAACTTGTGCGTCACCGTGTCTAGTTCGTGTGGGAGTGGCCTGAGGCCCTCTAATCCTTTCTAGAGCACGAATTAAACAGAATCGTACCCGAGGGTCGTTCTGCACACAGAAAGGGGAAAAGTGGAAATTCGCCGCCGGTGAGCAACCACTCGAGCTGTGGCTCGGGGATGAGCAGCACCGATCACTTGCGCGTCCAAGGGTGCCTTGGCTCTGGCGTGACAACGCCCAGGTTGGGCTGTCCACGAGAGCCCGAGGTGCGGCGGTTTCCAGTTCCGAGTTTGATCTTTCGGCACAGCCGATATCACTCGGTTTCAATCGATTTCTATCAATGGGAAGGATGGAGGATGGTTGCTAGTACCTTGCTGGGACCTTGGAATGGAAAGAGGGAGCTGCGATCGGCTTGATCAAGCAGGAACTCGAGCGGCGGCGATGGCAGTGGGAAAAGCAGTCGCGCACGTCGGTAGCTCGGGGAAATGGTGACTGAGGCACGCCGGGGAGGGAATAAATAGCTCGGCCGGCTGGCCTCCGGCTTGGGGCACGCAGCAGGAGCTGGCGCCGGCCGGCCCCTTCGGTGGCGCGCGCGCACAACAGCCGGGAACCGATTGAACTGTGGTTCAGTCGGTTTGCTTTGAGGCTGAGGCTGACATGTGGGTCCCACTCCTCTTTTAACCTCTGAAATTTATTCCTAACAGCTGTGGTAAACAGTGAACCCTATTCTACCCTTGGCAACTCAAATTATTCACCCAAGAGCCATTTGAATTGATCAAAGTTCAAATGAGGTTTGGTTTGAATGAATTTCAGCACAAGTGCAGTTTGAAATTCAAATAAAGTTTGAATTTCTCCCCCTTAGCTCATGTCAAGATCAACTCCAAATGGAGTGAAAATTGGTGTGTGAGCTCACAAAAATGTGCTGAGCAAGAATATGCCTTCCACTTTTAAATTCAGTGGGTGAAAACAGTTTGAATTTGAATATGTTTTCAAACTGCCCCTTTCCTATCTACACCCAAGATGACCTCAAAAATGTTTTGAATTTGGGTGAAACTTGGCATGGACATCCTTGGCAAAGTGTAGGAGTTTTCATATGTCCAGCCCATCTATATCACATGTGGGAAGTACCACTTTTGCAATGTGTGAGTTTGTTCCCTAATGAGCATGTTGATAATTGTTACTTGCTCTTTATTTGTGTTCATCATTTTTCCTCAAATGAGGTGTGTGGTGTGGGGATGAACACTGCAAATGGGTGTCAAAAACTGAGGCCCTTACACTAAATTTACTCAACTCTCCCGTTATGCCCCACGGGACATAGAGACTGATGAGCAGAAACAGGATTGTTTCGTGGAAGGGCTTACTGCCGAAATGCAGTGCGCAATGTCCTCCAACGAATATGAAAGCTTCCAAAACATGGTGGACAGAGCGTTTGTGGTAGAACGGAAGCTGAAGGCCTTGGAAAATGAGAACAAGAGGAAGGCCGGGTGGTCACATCAGGCCTCAGGGAGCAACACCCGCCCACGTCTGATGCAGCAACCCGCAGGGCAGACGAACCGTGCTGCGGTACCCTACTCAGCACCAAGAGGGTACAACCCGAATTTCAGGCCTCCGGCAGCACCAATACAGTCACAACGTCAGTTCGTACAGCAGCCTCGCCCTACCTATCAACCTCGACCAGCAGCGCAAGGACCCCCAAACCAACCCCAAGACAACAAAGGCCAGACACCTAAGGTTGGAGTGTAATGTTTTAACTGTGGTGAAGTGGGGCACTACGCCCATAAGTGCCCAAAGAAGAAGCCCGCGCAGCCATAACAACAGAATGTAATGCGAGGACGGGTGAACCACGTGACCATGGAGGAAGCACAAGAGGCACCTGACGTGATAGTTGGTAAGTTTCCTGCCAATTTACACATTGCAACCCTGCTGTTTGATTCTGGTGCTACCCACTCGTTCATTGCTCAAGGGTTTGTTAAGAAGCATGATCTAGCAACAACACAAATGAACCATATGCTAGCAGTAAACTCTCCAGGTGGAGAAATAAGGACAAGACAAGTGTGTCCCAAGGTGAATCTAGACATTAATGGGGTGGTATTTACTGCCAACCTCATAGTGATAGATTCCCAAGGGATTGATATTATTTTGGGCATGGACTGGTTGACCAAACATAAGGGAATCATCCATTGTTCGACCAAAACGGTGGAACTAACGCACCCTAGTGGCACAAAAGTAAAGTTTATAACAATACAAGAGCCTAGGAGGGACGTTAAATTAAATTAAGTTGAGGTGAAAGTGGAGGAGATGTCACACCCGGTTTTTCCGAAGAACAACCAAGTGAATATCACATGTATGGCAGGATCTTTTTCTCATACATGTGATGACAAATAGTGAAGCATCATTTATTACAAGCCAGGTGTCGAATATAAGTAAGTCTTACATAGTAAATGTCTCGATGGACAATAATAAGTTCATCACAAGTAAATAAACTAGCAGCGGAATATTATTCTTGAGGGCTCCATCACAGGCGTTGCCCGGGGGTCTCCATGAACCTAGAAACCTTCTTCGGGTCCAAAGTCTTGGTCATTATACACCACCTCATTATCTTGACCTGAGCAGCAATAAAAACCAACAAAATATGCAAGGTTGAGTACCAATGGTACTCAGCAAGTGTGGGAAAGATTTATCATGCATGGCTAGAACAAGGAGAGGTTGAACTCATGGTTAAAGCACTATGCAATTAATACCTATCACCTTAGCTTATTAAGCACCTATATTACTACACAGGTGAAATGGTCCCAATCTCCCATCCCATCATCATAATCAAATAACCATAACATCATTTCCAATGTTAAGCTCCCCGCTTAACATCCACAACCATCAACCCTCTAATCATGAATAAGTCCAAGCCGCTCTTGACCGTGAGCACGGCTGTCATGATAGTTTTGACTCTGCAGAGTTTGTACCACTGTACCCACATGTAGTGATTTCATCCCCCGTTGCCGGGTGGACTAAAAGAACCTCCATTATGCCAGTGGCTACGAACCACATTCACACTTCCCAGGTGTGTAGCCAGGAGATCACTACGAAGCCTTTACAAAGGGATTCCCGACGAGCGTGGGCCCACTGAGGTTTCACCCCTAACAGCATACAAGAGGGTCCAACTCCGCTGCAGTGGCCCCCTCTTGAGCCTTGCAGTTCATATGGTAGTCCAGCTGACACCTACTCCCCGCACCATCCAACACACCCATACTACGCCGGGGATACACCTAATTAATTGGCCAAGCTGCCCCATCTCAGCATGTGGTTGACACTGTAAAGCCAGGTTACATGCTCCATGAACCGGTCCTTAGGATCCAGGCAAGTACTAAACACAAACCCGAGTCTCGTGCACCCAGCACACAACCAAAACATCCAACTTGCCTTGATCCCTACCTCTACATAACTCACAATATCTCATTCAAGAGTATGGTAAAATAAACTGATGATCTCATATCCCAAATATCCCATTTTAAGCATGGCTAAGCATATGCATAATAATAAATGACATGATAAAATAAATCCCAACCCAAGCTACAAGGAAACAAGGTAATGCAATTCTAGGGAAACTTCCTAGCATGGGTTTCATATTTAACTTGACAATGCAAATAATTCTATCTACACATCCTAGCAATGCATCAATGTGGTCAAGGACACTTGCCTCCTTCCTGCTGCTCTTGGAATGGGTAGTCCTGATCTTGGAAAGGAATAACTTGCTCTTTAGCAGGTTCTACATCATACCATCACACATAGCAAAAGAAAAACAACAATCCATAAGACATAGTTCACACTTCCACTTCATACAAACCACACATTCACATTCATGAAAGTCATTCACCATTATATGTGTTGTGGTTACTCTATGTGTGTTGATTTGTGGCTTGCATGCACTTTTAATCATGTGTATATGATTCCTACTTTTGTGTTCACATTTATACTTACCTACTATATATATATGAGTTTCCAATTTAAATAAATTCCTTATATTCAACTACTACACCTTTTTATGTCACACCCGGTTTCTCCAAAGAACAACCGAGTGAATATCACATGTATGCCAGGATCATTTTCTCATACATGTGATGACAAATAGTGAAGCATCATTTATTACAAGCCAAGTGTCGAATATAAATAAGTCTTACATAGCAAATGTCTCGATGGACAATAATAAGTTCTTCACAAGTAAATAAACTAGCAGCGGAATATTATTCTTGAGGGCTCCGTCACAGGCGTTGCCCGGGGTCTCCATGAACCTAGAAACCTTCTTTGGGTCCAAAGTCTTGGTCATTATACACCACCTCATTATCTTGACCTGAGCAGCAATATAAACAACCAAATATGCAAGGTTGAGTACCAATGGTACTCAGCAAGTGTGGGAAAGATTTATCATGCATGGCTAGATCAAGGAGAGGTTGAACTCATGGTTAAAGCACTACGCACTTAATACCTATCACCTTAGCTTATTAAGCACCTACATTAATACAAGTGATATGGTCCCAATCTCCCATCCCATCATAATCCAATAACCATAACATCATTTCCAATGTTAAGCTCACAACTTCCAAAACCATCAATCCTCTAATCATGAATAAGTCCAAGCCGCTCTTAACCGTGAGCACGACTTTCATGACAGTTTTGACTCTGCAGAGTTTGTACCACTGTACCCACATGTAGTGATTTCATCCCCCGTTGTCGGGTGGACTAAAAGAACCTCCATTATGCCAGTGGCTACGAACCACATTCACACTTCCCAGGTGTGTAGCCAGGAGATCACTACGAAGCCTTTATAAAGGGATTCCCAACGAGCGTGGGCCCACTAAGGTTTCACCCCTAACAGCATACAAGAGGCTCCAACCCCGCTGCAGTGGGCCCCACTTGAGCCTTGCGGTTCATATGGTAGTCCAGCTGACACCTACTCCCCGCACCATCCAACACACCCATACTACGCCGGGGATACACCTAATTAATTGGCCAAGCTGCCCCATCTCAGCATGTGGTTGGCACTGTAAAGCCAGGTTACATGCTCCATGAACCGGTCCTTAGGATCTAGGCAAGTACTAAACACAAACCCGAGTCTCGTGCACCCAGCACACAACCAAAACATCCAACTTGCCTTGATCCCTACCTCTACATAACTCACAATATCTCATTCAAGAGTACGGTAAAATAAACTGATGATCTCATGTCCCAAATATTCGATTCTAAGCATGGCTAAGCATATGCATAATAATAAATGACATGATAAAATAAATCCCAACCCAAGCTACAAGGAAAACAAGCACTACAGGAAACCGATATATTTTCGTGGGCCGGTGGCCCACGAAAATAATCCGTCGAAAATAAAGTTAATTTCGTCGGCGGCACACGAAAATACATTTAATTTCGTCGGCTTCAAGAGGCCCACGAAAATATTCATTTTCGTGGGCAGAAGATAAAGCCCACGAAAATAATGTACTGTTTTTTCGTGGGCCGCCTTCTGGCCCATGAAAATATGATCTGCTATTGTCGTGGGCCCGTGTGTGGCCCACGAAAAAACAGGCCTGGTATTTTCGTAGGCCTGTGTGTGGCCCACGAAAATAAGGCCCTGTTATTTTCGTGGGCTCTTGTGTGGCCCACGAAAATACTGCTCGTTTATTTTCGTGGGCCTTCTTTAGGGCCCACGAAAATAATGTTGCTCTATTTTCGTGGGCCTTTCTGTGGCCCACGAAAATAATATTGCATTGCTTTCGTGGGCCACTTTTGGCTCACGAAAATACATTTAACACAGAATAAAATGTTACATATTATTTAGTTCGAAGCACATAAAATAATACACACATAAAATAACAAATCAAACACACATAACACAGAACACGTAATAACAAATGCATTACGTCGTCGAAACAGTGTTCTCTATTACATTGTACACATACAATAAACATAAACGGACATATGTCACATTATTCATACAACCATTTTGTCAAAGCAACTCATATCACATGCGCACATTTGTTTTCTAACAAACCAATAAAATTGCTCCGACACCATTTTGCTCGTCGTTTCGCCGTTTTCCTGTATGAAAACAAAGTGAAGAATATGACTTATAGATTGAAATAAAAAGCAACAACATATTTGATTATATGACTTATTATACACAAGCTCCATTTAAAATTAAGATACATAATATGTAATGCAGATGAAAACACAAAACTTACCTAATTGCTACCACCGGGTGCGAAGAATTGATCGATAAAGTCGTCCCCTCCACCCTGTCCACCTGAAGAAGATGCTCGCAAATTTGTAAGGGGGGACTATGAAAGTTTTGTGCCCTTGAGGATGATCCCTAAATAAACAATAATACATGTTATAAGTATAGTAACAGTTTATAAAAATGAAAGTGAACATAACAATAATTTGTACCTGTGTTCCAACAGGAAAAGGCTGTGGAGGCACCGGTAGCGGTGAAGACATAGGTAGCTGCGGAGGCTGCGGTAGCGGTGGCATAGCAGCAGGCAGTCCAAGTTGAGAAAAGTATCCCTAAAATCATTTTGAAATATTTGGGTTCATTATATTATAAATATGCATACATCTCTTGTTTGATAAAAATATTTGAACTATTATATTAATGTACCTGCATCGATTGTTGCCACGCTGCCAGATTCGAGAAATAGTCATTTTGTTCTTTTATAAACTCTTCTTGCCGTTTCATACGGTCTTCTTGTAGTCTCAAGTGGTCTCTCAATGCAGCCTGCTCCTCCTCCATTTGTTTTAGCCTGGACTCATTTCCTATATGAGTACGCCGAGAAGAACTTTGTCCGCTCCGTGTTGACCGTGACTGCGAGAGAACCACATCGGTGTTCATGACACCGTTGAACATCGAATACCTGCAATAGTGATTTGTCGTAACTAGTGACACTTGGAAAAATTGAAGTATGTAAATATATAAATATAAAAGAGGTAAGTTCACCTCCCGTGACGCTTTCCTCCACCGGATTCATATAAAGCTACTATGTCGACGTCTTCCTTTCTCCAATTGTAATCATCTCCATGACGTCGAACCATTTCTTCACCATATTTCTCCTACATAAAAACTAATTATAAAGGTACTATACAACAAATGTATTGATTAATAATTACTTTTACTTATATGACATATCAAGTTCTGAGTTGCGGATGGAGTGCACAACTGACTATCATCTGTGCCCCTATGCCATCTGATATAAGCATCAATGAAAGAGGGTTCCTCACCACTTTGAGCAGCCTATATAGATATGTTATAAATATAGTTAAGTAAAAGCGAATATTATAATACTAAATTGTAAATTTACTAAACTTACCATCCGTTTCGAGAGACGAATATGACCATCTCCACCGTAACGATGGAGAACTTCACCGCCGGACTCACGGTTGATTCTCTTGGAGTTAGATTTCTCTCGATACTCACTCGATGCCCAATAAGCACATAATGAATAATAAGCATCAGTACACTTAACCATCCAAGGAATCATTACCTGACGATATTGATCGTCCTCGAGATAAATTTTTGAAGCTCCCATTTTTTTTATTCATCATTTGTCCAAGCTTCTCCTTGTAGTATAAGCACACAGCTGTGATACGAGCATTAGACATCATATCATTCACGACTTTACGTGCCGCTTTGTGGAAGACTTTGTGTGCTCTAGACTCGAGAGCAGCGTCATGATCATCGGGCAAACGATATCGTTCCTATAAAAAACATAGTACTTTTATTACTAAAAATATAATAGACATAATTATAGTGTAGTGTAGTAAAAACATACCCAAAAATCATGCCAGACAACCCCTGCCACATTCTCATGCACAGCATGTGGAGCAATCCTATAGTGCTCCCAATGTATTGCAGGTTTCTCTTCACCTTTAATATTCACAAGTCCTGGATAATGATGGCGACATATAGCACCCAACACTGTATTAGGCTGCCGACGATGTTCTCGTCCATTCCAATCTAGGTCATCCCATTGCCTAAAAGTTAATTTATCAACATATAATATTTATTGAAAATATTATATTTATAATTCAATACTGAGTTTTATATTTACTTACCAGTCTCCGACAGGAGTAATCCGTAATCGCTGTTGTGGAGGCATGGCCAACGGAAGAGTGTTTGAAGACCGATACCTGAATGATTGCGCCAACTCTCCCGTATCGATGTCATCCCCCTCGTCCTCCTCAACTTCCTCATCAACATAGGCTCTTACCCCTTGTTGTTATTCATGCCCCACAGAAAGTCCTTCCCCTTGATCCTCTTGACACTCAGTACCCTCCTCCTGGATCTCCTGCTCCACCTGAAATTATATAAATTAGGTTTCATAATATGATATAAGTGAATATAAAAAAATATTAATAAATGAACCTGTTCATTAGCTTGTTCCATGCATCTTCTAAATGCCTCTCGTCTACTATTGTTTGAGGCACTGCCTTGGAAAAGAGAGTCTTGACTACGTGAAGAGGTAGCAGACTGACTCCCACTTTTGCTTGAGGAGCCAAACAGCCCCTTAGCTATATTCTTAAGACCACGTGGCATCCTGTTGAAAATAATTGTTAGAGATAAACACTTAATGATACATACAAAAGTAATGAAAATTAATTCAAATGTAATATCAATCAATTACTTGATTAAAATTCATCATGATCCGATATTCCTTCGGTATCATGTCGAACAACTTTCTTCTTCTGTCTCATCTTAACTTTTTTAGTGCTAGGTCTCTTTCTTTTAACCAGTACTGCATCTTCTACCCCATTATCTTCAACATCACCAACTAATGTATCAAGTCCTAAACCATTATCTATATTAAAAGATGGTAGTATATCATCCTCTTGGTACACTTCTTCCTGTTCTTCTTGATAACCAGTATCACCAGGTGGATATAACCGTTCTCGTGGATTAACTTTATATACGACCCACCAAGCACTCAACTTTGGACAAGGATACGGTAGGTAGTAAACCAGCTCGACTTGATGAGCAAGAACATAATTATCGCATCCACGAAGTCTATTTTCATGTTTTACCTCTACTATACCAAATTCATCCTGCCGTGTTCCCCTGTTATTATCAAACCAGTCATAGTGGAAAAAAGTAACTCTAAGATCTTTGGAGCCACCAAATTTGAATTCCACAATATTTTGAATAATCCCATAATAGTTAGTTTCATGCCCCTGTGCATCACATGCTCTAGTTACAACTCCACTATCTGTCATGGCTGCAAGGAGATGTTTTGCTTCAAATTTAACCGAACGAAATCGGAACCCATTTACGTCGTAACGACCAAAACTCCTTGCTGTTATGGTTCCTTGAGAAAGTTGTCGTAGGTCTTCATGAACATTAGCATCAACCATGCACTGAGAATTAAATAAAACTATTAGTTTTACCAATCAACTTAGAGACGATAAAAGTAACATGTAATAAGAGAATGTTACATGCTTCCAAAACCAATTGACGAAGTTAGGACCACCATTAAGGCCATCACGACGCATTTTATCTAATTGTTTGCTTGTTGGTTGACGCTTATACTTCCAAAATTGTTTGTCAAACTCACTACATAATGTAAAATATTATTACATTAGAACATCTATCATGTAAAATGTAAGAAAACATTACGTGTTACGTCGATGTAATTAGAATAAAAAACACTTACACAAAATACTGAACTATCTCTTCGATATTTGTATACATGTATAACATGCATGAATTCCATTCTTCTTCTGAAACCACGTGTCTACTGCTGCCACCAACCGCTTTTCCTTTCCATGAAAAAATACTTAATTTTCCCGCAGGAGTTCCTTCATCTATGTGGTACCGTGTTGTGGGAGCGTACACATTATTTTCCTCTGCAAAGAATGTACTTGAAAAATATGCTACCTCTTTCAGAGCAAATGCTTCTGCAATGCACCCTTCTACTCTTGCTTTATTCAAAACCATTGCTCGTAGTTTTTTTAGTGTCCTTTCAATATGGTACATCCATCGATATTGTACGGGGCCACAAACTTTAGCTTCGTAAGGTAAATGCACAAGTAGATGCTACATTACATTCATAAATCCTGGCGGGAATATCTTTTCCATTTTGCATATGAGTAAAGGTATTTCTTTCTCAAGTTTTTCCATCATTTGAACTGTAATTTCTTTAGCACATAGTTGTCTATAAAAGAAACTAAGTTCCGCAAGTACTCTCCACACATCCTGATGCACATATCCACGAAACATTACTGGAAGAAGTCTTTCCATCATTATATGATAATCGTGGATTTTAAGATTATTTAGTACCCAATTTTCAAGATTTGTTGTGCGCCTCAACCCAGCACAGTAACCGTCAGGAAACTTCAATTGTTGCAACCATTTTAGAACTTCTTTCCTTTCACTAACTTTAAGACAAAATGGAGCACGTGGCAATCTCTGTTTTCCACTACCATCCTGTCTGACTTCTAGAGTCGGACGATTACAAATATCTGCTAAATCTTTTCGAGCCTTCAAGTTATCTTTTGTCTTTTTAAAATTGAAACATGTGCTAATTATGCTTTCCGCTACATTGCGGTCCTGGTGCATCACATCAATGTTGTGTAGCAATAACAATGACTTAGCATAAGGTAGATCCCATAAGCCACATATATGAGTCCAATTGTGCTCCTGACCAAAACCAACAAATCCATCATCTGTAGGGATAAGTTGACTGAGCCATGCAGCAATCTCAGCACTAGTCAAACGTTTCGGCGGACCCTTTGTTACAATAGTATCCTTTCGAAATGTATTAACTTGCTTTCGAAATGGGTGATTTGCTGGAAGAAATCGTCGATGACAATCAAAAAAACACACTTTGCCCCCATGAGTAAGTCTAAAACAATCAGAGTCTGATCCACAAATAGGACAACAAAGTTTGCCGTGTGTGCTCCATCCTGAAAAAACACCATATGCAGGAAAATCATGAATGGACCACAAGTATGCTGCTCGCAAGTTGAATTTCTGTTTTTTGTAGGTATCATACGCTTCTACTCCGATCCACAATTCTTTTAACTCCTCAATCAATGGTTGAAGAAAAACACCTAAACGTTTTCCTGGGTGTTTACGATCGGGAATTATTAGAGACAAGAACATGTATTCATATTTCATACACATAGCTGGTGGAAGGTTGTATGGTATAGCAAAAACCGGCCAACATGAGTACGAGGCAGAAGATGTGTTGAATGGTGTGAAGCCATCGGTGGCCAATCCAATACGAACATTTCTAGCATCTTCTGCAAAGTACTCATCAAAAGAGTCCAACGCCTTCCAAGCCTGAGCATCAGATGGGTGTGTCATTACTCCCGTTGTTTCGCGCACACCTTCCTTATGCCACCGCATGTGTCTCGCAGTTGATTTAGATAGAAACAACCGTTTCAATCTAGGTGAAAGAGGCATATAACAAAGTTGTTTAACCACAACTTTAGTCTTCACCAATTCACCCTCCTCATTTGTAGCCTCAATGTATCGAGATTCTTTACAAATTGAGCATTGTGTCAAATTTGCATTCTTCTTCCAGAAAATCATACAATTGTTAGGACAACAATCAATTTTTTCATACTTCATTCCAAGGCCTGACAACAATTTCTTTGACTGGTACATGTCTCTTGGCAACTTATGATCAATCGGAAGAATGTCTGCTATCAAATACATAAGATCATCGTAGCACTTGTTCGATAAATTGTACTTTGATTTTATAGACATGAGACGAGTAACGGTCGAAAGGACAGACACTTTAGTGTGATCATGCAACTGTTCATGTGATGCTAAGAGAATTCTATAGAACTCTTGAACTTCAGGTCCAGGAATTTCTTCAGATGTATCTGCACCACGATCACGATCTAATGCTTCAACCATGTCTTCTATTCTGTCCTCGTTATCACCATCTATATTATCAACATCAACATTACTATGATACAACTCGCCATGCTCATACCATGTTTCATAACCTGGCATAAAACCAAATCGACAGAGGTCTCGTTCCATGTCGAACTTTTCCTTGCATAAAAAGTTACGACACTTATTGCACGGACATTTCATAAAACGATTGGTCGATAAAGAGAAAGCCCGACTGATAAATGCCTTAGTATTAATGGCCCATTCATTTGAAGGCGCAGCATTCTTCCGCCAACCATCATACATCCATCGTCTATCATCCCCCATGTTCTACACTATATAATATAAGAATATAGAAGTTATAAATATATATGTTGCAACTATAAGATCGCAAAAAAATTATTATTTATATACATTCACTTTACATCTATTGGAAGGGATAGGTCCTAAACCCACCCAAGAGTAACTGAGGGATGTGCTTATAACGAGACACGGGGTACAGATCCAGACGAAATTTCGGCGCATAACCCCATTGTTCTCCAACTACACGCCCGATAATGGTGCAGCGGAGAACATTAGGGTTAAGCTGTCAAAATTTCGTCCGAATCTATACCCCACGTCCCGTCATAAGCACACCCCTCGGTCACTCCCAGGCTGTCCAAAAAGGGACAATTCCGAACCTACACGCCTCACATGCGTAATGCACGTGAGACGAGCCGGTCCGAAACGGGTGACGCATATTATATGGGTTACTTGAATCTTACTTTTTAGAGTGATTTATAAGAGAGAGGTAAGAACGAGAGATAAGAGGAAAGAACGATTGAATCTTACTTCTAAGAACGCTATGTAATATTTTTAAGCTACTAGTTACTTTTCTTGCATAGATTGATATAGTACATGCATGATCATAATATATAGCCATTAAATAAAAGCACAACACATAAATTAAAACATACAAATTAATTAAGGTAATGAAAAATGAATCTATATTATAGCGTTATCCTTAAACGAGTAATGAAACTACGACGAATTAAATTCATATATTTTACTTAAGGTTACGACTAATTATCGAAACTAAAATAATTCTAAAGATTACCTTGTACGTAGGATGAATTCGCTGGAGTTGGACCGGTGAAGATAGCGGTCGGCACAAACCGAACTTTAGCTGCATGATTTTTCGCTATGCGTTAATTTACACACAATTGAACATTGCTTATATATATAATATCAAAACAGAAAATGTAGACATGGGCGAGCGAGTTCAGCTCCACGATCTGAGCTACTCGTTCCACGCCTCATTCGCTAACAAACTTGATGCCACGTGATATGCGAGCACGTCGTGCCGCTGACAACCATGCTAATGCAAACGAGACTCAGACATACAAGCTGCAAAGTAATGTATACAATCGACTAAATACAAATATAATAGATAAATACAACTACCTGACGGCTTCTTCCGATGGCGTGGCGGTCTAGGCAACACGTGAAAAAAGCGACTCAACAGCCTCGGGCTGCAGCACCGAGCCGGTCGATGCCGGGCTGCACAGCGGAGAGAGCGGCAGGACGCGCAATGGGGGTTTCGGCCGGGACAGCCGGGGAAGAGGCGACCGGTGGTGCAGCGACCAAGGAACAGGCTACCAATCACGGGGAACAACGCGACCGCAGCTGCAGCGCCGGTAGCGGCGCCGGCGAACCCACGGATGCCGGGCTGCGCTGTTTAAGACGCGATCGAAGGAGATGGCAGCCCGTGGAACACCTACAACGGCAGGGGACGACAGCACTGCCA
>JASWHV010000588.1:0-27287 GCA_030760725.1 Neostapfia colusana | reverse complement strand
ACAAGATAACACGTATCTGACAAAGATAAGAAGCCTCATGGGCGAGAAAAATGAATTTACAGTGAGTTTTGATTCACGGGCGAGAAAAATGAATTTACGGCGAGTGTTGATGAAAATTGTCGTTTTTGGTATAAAAGCAAAGGCTAACCCCTTTGGGTTTTTTGGTGAAATTTTGTTTTTTTCTAGAATGCTTCAAAATTTAGGTATGACAATATAACATGGTATGTGACAAAATAAGAAGCTTCACGGGTGAGAAAAATGAATTTACGATGAATTTTGATGAAAATTGCCGTTTTTGAGAAAAAGCAAAGGCTAACCCCTTTGGATTTTTTGTGAAATTTTGATTTTTTCCGAAATGCTTCAAAATTTGGTATGACAATATAACGCGTATCTGACAAAGATAAGAAGCATCACAGGCGAGAAAATGAATTTACGACAAGTTTTGATGGAACTTGTCATTTTGGTAAAAAAACAAAGACTAACCCATTTGGATTTTGTTCTGAAATTTTTATTTTTTTCCGAAATGCTTCAAAATTTAGGTATGACAAGATAACGCGTATCTGACAAAGATAAGAAGCCTCATGGGCGAGAAAAATGAATTTACATTGAGTTTTGATTCACAGGCGAGAAAAATGAATTTACAGCGAGTGTTGATGAAAATTGTCGTTTTTGGTAGAAAAGCAAAGGCTAACCCCTTTGGATTTCTTGTGAAATTTTGATTTTTTCCGAAATGATTCAAAATTTTGGTATGACAATATTACGCGTATCTGACAAAGATAAGAAGCATCACGGGCAAGAAAAATGAATTTACGACGAGTTTTGATTGAACTTGTCATTTTTGGTAAAAACTCAAAGGCTAACCCATTTGGATTTTGTTCTGAAATTTTGATTTTTTTCCGAAATGCTTCAAAATTTAGATATGACAAGATAACGCTTATCTGACAAAGATAAGAAGATTCATGGGCGAGAAAAATGAATTTACATTGAGTTTTGATTCACGAGCGAGAAAAATGAATTTACGGCGAGTGTTGATGGAACTTGTCGTTTTTGGTAGAAAAGCAAGGCTAACCCCTTTGGATTTTTTGTGAAATTTTGATTTTTTTTGAAATGCTTCAAAATTTAGGTATGACAACATAACACGTATCTGACAAAGATAAGAAGCTTCACGGGCGAGAAAAATGAATTTGCGACGAGTTTTGATGAAAATTGCCGTTTTTGTTAAAAACCAAAGGCTAACCCCTTTGGATTTTGTTCTGAAATTTTGATTTTTTTTCTGAAATGCTTCAAAATTTAGGTATGACAAGATAACGCGTATCTGACAAAGATAAGAAGCCTCATGGGCTGAGAAAAATGAATTTACAGTGAGTTTTGTTTCAGGGGCGAGAAAAATGAATTAACGGCGAGTGTTGATGAAAATTGTCCTTTTTGGTAGAAAAGCAGAGGCTAACCCCTTTGGATTTTTTGGTCAAATTTTGTTTTTTCTGAAATACTTCAAAATTTAGGTATGACAATATAACACGTATCTGACAAAAATAAGAAGCTTCACGGGTGAGAAAAATGAATTTACGATGAATTTGATGAAAATTGCCGTTTTTGAGAAAAACAAAGGCTAACCCCTTTGGATTTTTGTGAAATTTTGATTTTTTCCGAAATGCTTCAAAATTTCGGTATGACAATATAACGCGCATCTGACAAAGATAAGAAGCATCACGGGCGAGAAAAATGAATTTACAACGAGTTTTGATGGAACTTGTCATTTTTAGTAAAAAAAACAAGGCTAACCCCCTTTGGATTTTTTGTGAAATTTTGATTTTTTCCAAAATGCTTCAAAATTTAGGTATGAAAATATAACGCGTATCTGACAAATATAAGAAGCTTCACGGGCAAGAATAATGAATTTACGGCGAGTGTTGATGAAAATTGTCGTTTTTGGTAGAAAAGCAAAGGCTAACCCCTTTGGATTTTTTGTGAAATTCTGATTTTTTTTCCAAAATGCTTCAAAATTTCGTTATGACAATATAACGCGTATCTAACAAAGATAAGAAGCGCCTCGGGCGAGAAAAATGAATTTACGATGAGTTTTGATGGAACTTGTCTTTTTTGGTAAAAAAACAAAGGCTAACCCCTTTGGATTTTGTTCTGAAATTTTGATTTTTTTCCGAAATGCTTCAAAATTTAGGTATGACAAGATAACGCGTATCTGACAAATATAAGAAGCTTCACGGGCAAGAATAATGAATTTACGGCGAGTGTTGATGAAAATTGTCGTTTTTGGTTGAAAAGCAAAGGCTAACCCCTTTGGATTTTTTGTGAAATTTTGATTTTTTCCGAAATGCTTCAAAATTTCGGTATGACAATATAACGCGTATCTAACAAAGATAAGAAGCGCCACGGGCGAGAAAAATGAATTTACGATGAGTTTTGATGGAACTTGTCATTTTTGGTAAAAAACAATGGCTAACCCCTTTGGATTTTGTTCTGAAATTTTGATTTTTTCCGAAATGCTTCAAAATTTTAGGTATGACAAGATAACGCTTATCTAACAAAGATAAGAAGATTCATGGGGCGAGGAAAAATGAATTTACATTGAGTTTTTATTCACGGGCGAGAAAAATGAATTTACGGCAAGTGTTGATGAAAATTGTCGTTTTTTGGTAGAAAAGCAACGGCTAACCCCTTTGGATTTTTTGTGAAATTTTGTTTTTTTCCGAAATGCTTAAAAATTTTGGTATGACAATATAACGCAAATCTGACAAAGATAAGAAGCTTCAGATGCGAGAAAAATGAATTTACGACGAGCTTTGATGGAACTTGTCGTTTTTGGTAAAAAAAACAAAGGGTAACCCCTTTGGATTTTTGTGAAATTTTGATTTTTTTTTTTCTGAAATGCTTCAAAATTTAGGTATGACAACATAACACGTATCTGACAAAGATAAGAAGCTTCACGGGCGAGAAAAATGAATTTGCGACGAGTTTTGATGAAAATTGCCGTTTTTGGTAAAAGCAAAGGCTAACACCTTTGGATTTTGTTCTGAAATTTTTATTTTTTTCTGAAATGCTTCAAAATTTAGGTATGACAAGATAACACATATCTGACAAAGATAAGAGGCCTCTTGGGCGAGAAAAATGAATTTACAGTGAGTTTTGATTCACGGGCGGGAAAAATGAATTTACGACGAGTGTTGATGAAAATTGTCGTTTTAGGTAGAAAAGCAAAGGCTAACCCCTTTGGATTTTTTGTGAAATTTTGATTTTTTTCCAAAATACTTCAAAATTTAGGTATGACAATAAAACACGTAACTGGCAAAGATAAGAAACTTCACGGGTGAGAAAAATGAATTTACGACAAATTTTGATGAAAATTGCCGTTTTTAAGAAAAATCAAAGGCTAACCCTTTGGATTTTTTGTGAAATTTGATTTTTTCCGAAATGCTTAAAAAATTGGTATGACAATATAACACAAATCTGACAAAGATAAGAAGCTTCACATGTGAGAAAAATGAATTTACGACGAGTTCTAATGGAACTTGTCGTTTTTGGTAAAAAACAAAGGCTAACCCCTTTGGATTTTTTGTGAAATTTTGATTTTTTTTCCGAAAAGCTTCAAATTTAGGTATGACAACATAACACGTATCTGACAAAGATAAGAAGCTTCACGGCGAGAAAAATGAATTTACGACGAGTTTTGATGAAAATAGCCGTTTTTGGTAAAAAGCAAAGGCTAACCCCTTTGGATTTTGGTTCTGAAATTTTGATTTTTTTCTGAAATGCTTCAAATTTAGGTATGACAAGATAATGCGTATATGATAAAGATAAGAAGCCTCATGGGCAAGAAAAATGAATTTACAGTGAGTTTTGATTCACGGGTGAGAAAAAATGAATTTACGGCGAGTGTTGATGAAAATTGTCGTTTTTGTAGAAAAGCAAAGGATAACCCCTTTGGATTTTTTGGTGAAATTTTGTTTTTTCTAAAATGCTTCAAAATTTAGGTATGACAATATAACGCGTATCTGACAAATATAAGAAGCTTCATGGGCAAGAAAAATGAATTTACGGCGAGTGTTGATGAAAATTGCCGTTTTTTGAGAAAAAGCAAAGGCTAACCCCTTTGGATTTTTTGTGAAATTTTGATTTTTTTCCGAAATACTTCAAAATTTTGGTATGACAATATAACGCGTATCTGACAAAGATAAGAAGCATCACAGGCGAGAAAAAGAATTTACGACGAGTTTTGATGGAACTTGTCATTTTTGGTAAAAAAAACAAAGGCTAACCCATTTGGATTTTGTTATGAAATTTTGATTTTTTTCCGAAATGCTTCAAAATTTAGGTATGACAAGATAACGCGTATCTGACAAAGATAAGAAGCCTCATGGGCAAGAAAACGAATTTACATTGAGTTTTGATTCACGGGCGAGAAAAATGAATTTACGGCGAGTGTTGATGAAAATTGTCGTTTTGGTAGAAAAGCAAAGGCTAACCCCTTTGGATTTTTTGTGAAATTTGATTTTTTCCGAAATGATTCAAAATTTTGGTATGACAATATAACGTGTATCTGACAAAGATATGAAGCATCACGGGCAAGAAAAATGAATTTACGACGAGTTTTGATGGAACTTGTCATTTTTGGTAAAAACTCAAAGGCTAACCCATTTGGATTTTGTTCTGAAATTTTGATTTTTTTCTGAAATGCTTCAAAATTTAGGTATGACAATGATAACGCTTATCTGACAAAGATTAGAAGATTCATGGGCGAGAAAAATGAATTTACATTGAGTTTTGATTCACGGGCGAGAAAAATGAATTTACGCAAGTGTTGTATGAAAATTGTCGTTTTTGGTAGAAAAGCAAAGGCTAACCCCTTTGGGTTTTTTTGTGAAATTTTGATTTTTTTTACGAATGCTTCAAAATTTAGGTCTGACAATATAACACGTAACTGACAAAGATAAGAAGCTTCACGGCGAGAGAAAATGAATTTGCGACGAGTTTTGATGAAAATTGCCGTTTTTGGTAAAAAGCAAAGGCTAACCCCTTTGGATTTTGTTCTGAAATTTTGATTTTTTTCTGAAATGCTTCAAAATTTAGGTATGACAAGATAACGCATATCTGACAAAGATAAGAAGCCTCATGGGCGAGAAAAATGAATTTACAGTGAGTTTTGATTCACGGGCGAGAAAATGAATTTACGGCGAGGTGTTGATGAAAATTGTCGTTTTGGTACAAAATGAAAGGCTAACCCCTTTGGATTTTTTGGTGAAATTTGTTTTTTTCTGAAATGCTTCAAATTTAGGTATGACAATATAACACGTATCTGACAAATATAAGAAGCTTCATGGGCAAGAAAAATGAATTTACGACGAGTTTTGATGAACTTGTCATTTTTTGGTAAAAAGCAAAGGCTAACCCCTTTGGAATTTTGTTATGAAATTTTGATTTTTTCTGAAATGCTTCAAAATTTAGGTATGACAAGATAACGTGTATCTAACAAAGATAAGAAGCCTCATGGGCGAGAAAAATGAGTTTACAGTGAGTTTTGATTCACGGGCGAGAAAAATGAATTTACGGCGAGTGTTGATGAAAATTGTCGTTTTAGGTAGAAAAGCAAAGGCTAACCCCTTTGGATTTTTTTGTGAAATTTTGCTTTTTTCCAAAATGCTTCGAAATTTAGGTATGACAATAAAACACGTAACTGGCAAAGATAAGAAACTTCACGGGCGAGAAAAATGAATTTACGATGAATTTTGATGAAATTTTCGTTTTGAGAAAAATCAAAGGCTAACCCCTTTGGATTTTTTGTGAAATTTTGATTTTTTCCAAAATGCTTAAAAAACTTGGTATGAAAATATAACGCAAATATGACAAAGATAAGAAGCTTCACATGCGAGAAAAATGAATTTACGACGAGTTTTGATGGAACTTGTCGTTTTTGGTAAAAAAACAAAGGCTAACCCCTTTGGATTTTTTTGTGAAATTTTGATTTTTTCCGAAATGATTCAAAATTTAGGTATGACAACATAACACGTATCTGACAAAGATAAGAAGCTTCACGGTCGAGAAAAATGAATTTACAACGAGTTTTGATGAAAATTCCCGTTTTTGGTAAAAAGCAAAGGCTAACCCCCTTTGGATTTTGTTCTGAAATTTTGATTTATTTTTAAATGCTTAAAAATTTAGGTATGACAAGATAATGCGTATCTGACAAAGATAAGAAGCCTCATGAGCGTGAAAAATGAATTTACATTGAGTTTTGATTCACGGGCGAGAAAAATGAATTTACGGCGAGTGTTGATGAAAATTGTCGTTTTTTGTAGAAAAGCAAAGGCTAACCCCATTGGATTTTTTTGTGAAATTTTGATTTTTTCCGAAATGCTTTAAAATTTTGGTATGACAATATAACGCGTATCTGACAAAGATAAGAAGCATCACGGTGAGAAAAATGAATTTACGACGAATTTTGATGAAAATTGCCGTTTTTGAGAAAAATTTAAAGGCTAACCCCTTTGGATTTTTTGTGAAATTTTTATTTTTCCGAAATGCTTAAAAATTTTGGTATGACAATATAACGCAAATCTGACAAAGATAAGAAGCTTCACAGGTGAGAAAAATAAATTTACGATGAGTTTTGATGGAACTTGTCATTTTTGGTAAAAAAATAAAGGCTAACCCATTTGGATTTTGTTCTGAAATTTTGATTTTTTTCCGAAATGCTTCAAAATTTAGGTATGACAAGATAACGCGTATCTGACAAAGATAAGAAGCCTCATGGGCGAGAAAAATGAATTTACATTGAGTTTTGATTCAAGGGCGAGAAAAATGAATTTACGGCGAGTGTTGATGAAAATTGTCGTTTTTGGTAGAAAAGCAAAGGCTAACCCTTTGGATTTTTTGTGAAATTTTGATTTTTTTCTGAAATGCTTCAAAATTTAGGTACGACAAGATAACGCGTATCTGACAAAGATAAGAAGCCTCATGGGCGAGAAAAATGAATTTACAGTGAGTTTTGATTCACGGGCGAGAAAAATGAATTTACGGCGAGTGTTGATGAAAATTGTCGTTTTGGTAGAAAAGCAAAGGCTAACCCCTTTGGATTTTTTGGTGAAATTTTGTTTTTTTTCTGAAATGCTTCAAAATTTAGATATGACAATATAACACGTATCTGACAAAAATAAGAAGCTTCACGGTGAAAAAATGAATTTAAGACGAATTTTGATGAAAATTGCCGTTTTTTGAGAAAAAGCAAAGGCTAACCCCTTTGGATTTTTTGTGAAATTTTGATTTTTTCCGAAATGCTTCAAAATTTCGGTATGACAATATAACGCGTATCTGACAAAGATAAGAAGCATCACGGGCGAGAAAAATGAATTTACGACGAGTTTTGATGGAACTTGTGATTTTTGGTAAAAAAAAACAAAGGCTAACCCCTTTAGATTTTTTTGTGAAATTTTGATTTTTTCCGAAATGCTTCAAAATTTAGGTATGAAAATATAACGCGTATCTGACAAATATAAGAAGCTTCACGGGCAAGAAAAATGAATTTACGGCGAGTGTTGATTAAAATTGTCGTTTTTGGTAGAAAAGCAAAGGCTAACCCCTTTGGATTTTTTGGTGAAATTTTGTTTTTTCTGAAATGCTTCAAAATTTAGGTATGACAATATAACACGTATCTGACAAAAATAAGAAGCTTCACGGGTGAGAAAAATGAATTTACGATAAATTTTGATGAAAATTGCCGTTTTTGAGAAAAAGCAAAGGCTAACCCCTTTCGATTTTTGTGAAATTTTGATTTTTTCGGAAATGCTTCAAAATTTTGGTATGACAATATAACGCGTATCTAACAAAGATAATAAGCGCCACGGGCGAGAAAAATGAATTTACGACGAGTTTTGATGGAACTTGTCATTTTTGGTAAAAAAAACAAAGGCCAACCCCTTTGGATTTGTTCTGAAATTTTGATTTTTTCCGAAATGCTTCACAATTTAGGTATGACAAGATAATGCTTATCTGACAAAGATAAGAAGATTCATGGGCGAGAAAAATGAATTTACATTGAGTTTTGATTCACGGGCGAGAAAAATGAATTTACGGCAAGTGTTGATGAAAATTGTCGTTTTTGGTAGAAAAGCAAAGGCCTTTGGATTTTTTGTGAAATTTTGATTTTTTTCCGAAATGCTTCAAAATTTAGGTATGACAATATAACACGTAACTGACAAATATAAGAAGCTTGACGGGCGAGAAAAATGAATTTACGACGAATTTTGATGGAAATTGCCAGTTTTGAGTAAAAATCAAAGGCTAACCCCTTTGGATTTTTTGTCGAATTTTGATTTTTTTCCGAAATGCTTCAAAATTTCGGTATGACAATATAACGCGTATCTGACAAAGATAAGAAGCATCACAGGCGAGAAAAAGAATTTATGACGAGTTTTGATGGAACTTGTAATTTTTGGTAAAAAAATAAAGGCTAACCCATTTGGATTTTGTTCTGAAATTTTGATTTTTTTCCGAAATGCTTCAAAATTTAGGTATGACAAGATAACGCGTATCTGACAAAGATAAGAAGCCTCATGGGCGAGAAAAACGAATTTACATTGAGTTTTGATTCAAGGGCGAGAAAAATGAATTTACGGCGAGTGTTGATGAAAATTGTCGTTTTTGGTAGAAAAGCAAAGGCTAACCCCTTTGGATTTTTTGTGAAATTTTGATTTTTTCGAAATGATTCAAAATTTTGGTATGACAATTATAACGCGTATCTGACAAAGATATGAAGCATCACGGGCAAGAAAAATGAATTTACGACGAGTTTTGATGAACTTGTCATTTTTGGTAAAAACTCAAAGGCTAACCCATTTGGATTTCGTTCTGAAATTTTGATTTTTTTCCGAAATGCTTCAAAATTTAGGTATGACAAGATAACGCTTATCTGACAAGGATAAGAAGATTCATGGGCAAGAAAAATGAATTTACATTGAGTTTTGATTCACGGCGAGAAAAATGAATTTACGGCAAGTGTTGATGAAAATTGTCGTTTTTGGTAGAAAAGCAAAGGCTAACCCCTTTGGGTTTTTTTGTGAAATTTTGATTTTTTTACGAAATGCTTCAAAATTTAGGTATGACAATATAACACGCAACTGACAAAGATAAGAAGCCTTCACGGGCGAGAAAAATGAATTTGCGACGAGTTTTGATGAAAATTGCCGTTTTTGGTAAAAAGCAAAGGCTAACCCCTTTGGATTTTTGTTCTGAAATTTTGATTTTTTTCTGAAATGCTTCAAATTTAGGTATGACAAGATAACGCATATCTGACAAAGATAAGAATCCTCATGGGCGAGAAAAATGAATTTTACAGTGAGTTTTGATTCACGGGCGAGAAAAAATGAATTACGGCGAGTGTTGATGAAAATTGTCGTTTTTGGTACAAAAGCAAAGGCTAACCCCTTTGGATTTTTTGGTGAAATTTTGTTTTTTCTGAAATGCTTCAAAATTTAGGTATGACAATATAACACATATCTGACAAATATAAGAAGCTTCATGGGCGAGAAAAATGAATTTACGACGAGTTTTGATGGAACTTGTCATTTTTTGGTAAAAAGCAAAGGCTAACCCCTTTGGATTTTGTTATGAAATTTTGATTTTTTCTAAAATGCTTCAAAATTTTGGTATGACAAGATCACGCGTATCTGACAAAGATAAGAAGCCTCATGGGCGAGAAAAATGAATTTACATTGAGTTTTGATTCACGGGCGAGAAAAATGAATTTGCGGCGAGTGTTGATGAAAATTGTCGTTTTAGGTAGAAAAGCAAAGGCTAACCCCTTTGGATTTTTTTGTGAAATTTTGATTTTTTCCGAAATGCTTTAAAATTTTGGTATGACAATATAACGCGTATCTGACAAAGATAAGAAGCATCACGGGTGAGAAAAATGAATTTACGATGAATTTTGATGAAAATTACCCGTTTTTGAGAAAAATTAGAGGCTAACCCCTTTGGATTTTTTGTGAAATTTTTATTTTTTCCGAAATGCTTAAAAATTTTGGTATGACAATATAACACAAATCTGACAAGGTAAGAAGCTTCACAGGTGAGAAAAATGAATTTACGATGAGTTTTGATGGAACTTGTCGTTTTTGGTAAAAAACAAAGGCTAACCCTTTGGATTTTTTGTGAAATTTTGATTTTTTCCGAAATGCTTCAAATTTTGGTATGACAACATAACACGTATCTGACAAATATAAGAAGCTTCACGGGCGAGAAAAATGATTTCACGACGAGTTTTGATGAAAATTGCCCTTTTTGGTAGAAAGCAAAGGCTAACCCCTTTGGATTTTGTTCTGAAATTTTGATTTTTTTCTGAAATGCTTCAAAATTTAGGTACGACAAGATACGCGTATCTGACAAAGATAAGAAGCCTCATGGGCGAGAAAAATGAATTTACAGTGAGTTTTGATTCACGGGCGAGAAAAAAGAAATTACGGCAAGTGTTGATGAAAATTGTCGTTTTTGGAAGAAAAGCAAAGGCTAACCCCTTTGGATTTTTTGGTGAAATTTTGTTTTTTTTTCTGAAATGCTTCGAAATTTAGATATGACAATATAACACGTATCTGACAAAAATAAGAAGCTTCACGGGTGAAAAAATGAATTTAAGACGAATTTTGATGAAAATTGCCGTTTTTTGAGAAAAAGCAAAGGCTAACCCCTTTGGATTTTTTGTGAAATTTTGATTTTTTCCGAAATGCTTCAAAATTTCGGTATGACAATATAACGCGTATCTGACAAAGATAAGAAGCATCACGGGCGAGAAAAATGAATTTACGGCGAGTGTTGATGAAAATTGTCGTTTTTGGTACAAAATGAAAGGCTAACCCCTTTGGATTTTTTGGTGAAATTTTGTTTTTTTTTCTGAAATGCTTCAAAATTTAGGTATGACAATATAACACGTATCTGACAAATATAAGAAGCTTCATGGGCAAGAAAAATTAATTTACGACGAGTTTTGATGGAACTTGTCATTTTTTGGTAAAAAGCAAAGGCTAACCCCTTTGGATTTTTGTTATGAAATTTTGATTTTTTCTGAAATGCTTCAAAATTTAGGTATGACAAGATAACGTGTATCTAACAAAGATAAGAAGCCTCATGGGCGAGAAAAATGAGTTTACAGTGAGTTTTGATTCACGGGCGAGAAAAATGAATTTACGGCGAGTGTTGATGAAAATTGTCGTTTTAGGTAGAAAAGCAAAGGCTAACCCCTTTGATTTTTTTGTGAAATTTTGCTTTTTTCCAAAATGCTTCGAAATTTAGGTATGACAATAAAACACGTAACTGGCAAAGATAAGAAACTTCACGGGCGAGAAAAATGAATTTACGATGAATTTTGATGAAATTTTTCGTTTTTGAGAAAAATCAAAGGCTAACCCCTTTGGATTTTTTGTGAAATTTTGATTTTTTCCAAAATGCTTAAAAAAACTTGGTATGAAAATATAACGCAAATATGACAAAGATAAGAAGCTTCACATGCGAGAAAAATGAATTTACGACGAGTTTTGATGGAACTTGTCGTTTTTGGTAAAAAAACAAGGCTACCCCTTTGGATTTTTGTGAAATTTTGATTTTTTTCCGAAATGATTCAAAATTTTAGGTATGACAACATAACACGTATCTGACAAAGATAAGAAGCTTCACGGTCGAGGAAAATGAATTTACAACGAGTTTTGATGAAAATTCCCGTTTTTGGTAAAAAGCAAAGGCTAACCCCTTTGGATTTTGTTCTGAAATTTTGATTTATTTTAAATGCTTAAAATTTAGGTTATGACAAGATAATGCGTATCTGACAAAGATAAGAAGCCTCATGAGCGTGAAAAATGAATTTACATTGAGTTTTGATTCACGGGCGAGAAAAATGAATTTACGGCGAGTGTTGATGAAAATTGTCGTTTTTTGTAGAAAAGCAAAGGCTAACCCCATTGGATTTTTTTTGTGAAATTTTGATTTTTTCCGAAATGCTTTAAAATTTTGGTATGACAATATAACGCGTATCTGACAAAGATAAGAAGCATCACGGGTGAGAAAAATGAATTTACGACGAATTTTGATGAAAATTGCCGTTTTTGAGAAAAATTAAAGGCTAACCCCTTTGGATTTTTTGTGAAATTTTTATTTTTCCGAAATGCTTAAAAATTTTGGTATGACAATATAACGCAAATCTGACAAAGATAAGAAGCTTCACAGGTGAGAAAAATAAATTTACGATGAGTTTTGATGGAACTTGTCATTTTTGGTAAAAAAATAAAGGCTAACCCATTTGGATTTTGTTCTGAAATTTTGATTTTTTTCCGAAATGCTTCAAAATTTAGGTATGACAAGATAACGCGTATCTGACAAAGATAAGAAGCCTCATGGGCGAGAAAAATGAATTTACATTGAGTTTTGATTCAAGGGCGAGAAAAATGAATTTACGGCGAGTGTTGATGAAAATTGTCGTTTTTGGTAGAAAAGCAAAGGCTAACCCCTTTGGATTTTTGTGAAATTTTGATTTTTTTTCTGAAATGCTTCAAAATTTAGGTACGACAAGATAACGCGTATCTGACAAAGATAAGAAGCCTCATGGGCGAGAAAAATGAATTTACAGTGAGTTTTGATTCACGGGCGAGAAAAATGAATTTACGGCGAGTGTTGATGAAAATTGTCGTTTTTGGTAGAAAAGCAAAGGCTAACCCCTTTGGATTTTTTGGTGAAATTTTGTTTTTTTTCTGAAATGCTTCAAATTTAGATATGACAATATAACACGTATCTGACAAAAATAAGAAGCTTCACGGGTGAAAAAATGAATTTAAGACGAATTTTGATGAAAATTGCCGTTTTTTGAGAAAAAGCAAAGGCTAACCCCTTTGGATTTTTTGTGAAATTTTGATTTTTTTCCGAAATGCTTCAAAATTTCGGTATGACAATATAACGCATATCTGACAAAGATAAGAAGCATCACGGGCGAGAAAAATGAATTTACGACGAGTTTTGATGGAACTTGTCATTTTTGGTAAAAACAAACAAAGGCTAACCCCCTTTAGATTTTTTGTGAAATTTGTTTTTTTTCCGAAATGCTTCAAAATTTAGGTATGAAAATATAGCGCGTATCTGACAAATATAAGAAGCTTCACGGGCAAGAAAAATGAATTTACGGCGAGTGTTGATTAAAATTGTCGTTTTTGGTAGAAAAGCAAAGGCTAACCCCCTTTGGATTTTTTGGTGAAATTTTGTTTTTTCTGAAATGATTCAAAATTTAGGTATGACAATATAACACGTATCTGACAAAAATAAGAAGCTTCACGGGTGAGAAAAATGAATTTACGATAAATTTTGATGAAAATTGCCGTTTTGAAGAAAAGCAAAGGCTAACCCCTTTCGATTTTTTGTGAAATTTTGTTTTTTTCGGAAATGCTTCAAAATTTTGGTATGACAATATAACGCGTATCTAACAAAGATAATAAGCGCCACGGGCGAGAAGAAAAATGAATTTACGATGAGTTTTGATGGAACTTGTCATTTTTGGTAAAAAAACAAAGGCCAACCCCTTTGGATTTTGTTCTGAAATTTTGATTTTTTCCGAAATGCTTCACAATTTAGGTATGACAAGATAATGCTTATCTGACAAAGATAAGAAGATTCATGGGCGAGAAAAATGAATTTACATTGAGTTTTGATTCACGGGCGAGAAAAATGAATTTACGGCAAGTGTTGATGAAAATTGTCGTTTTTGGTAGAAAAGCAAAGGCCTTTGGATTTTTTGTGAAATTTTGATTTTTTCCGAAATGCTTCAAAATTTATGTATGACAATATAACACGTAACTGACAAATATAAGAAGCTTCACGGGCGAGAAAAATGAATTTACGACGAATTTTGATGGAAATTGCCGTTTTTGAGAAAAATCAAAGGCTAACCCCTTTGGATTTTTTGTGGAATTTTGATTTTTTCCGAAATGCTTCAAAATTTCGGTATGACAATATAACGCGTATCTGACAAAGATAAGAAGCATCACAGGCGAGAAAAAGAATTTACGACGAGTTTTGATGGAACTTGTAATTTTTGGTAAAAAAATAAAGGCTAACCCATTTGGATTTTGTTCTGAAATTTTGATTTTTTCCGAAATGCTTCAAAATTTAGGTATGACAAGATAACGCGTATCTGACAAAGATAAGAAGCCTCATGGGCGAGAAAAACGAATTTACATTGAGTTTTGATTCAAGGGCGAGAAAAATGAATTTACGGCGAGTGTTGATGAAAATTGTCGTTTTTGGTAGAAAAGCAAAGGCTAACCCCTTTGGATTTTTTGTGAAATTTTGATTTTTTCCGAAATGATTCAAAATTTTGGTATGACAATATAACGCGTATCTGACAAAGATATGAAGCATCACGGGCAAGAAAAATGAATTTACGACGAGTTTTGATGGAACTTGTCATTTTTGGTAAAAACTCAAAGGCTAACCCATTTGGATTTCGTTCTGAAATTTTGATTTTTTTTTCCGAAATGCTTCAAAATTTAGGTATGACAAGATAACGCTTATCTGACAATGATAAGAAGATTCATGGGCAAGAAAAATGAATTTACATTGAGTTTTGATTCACGGGCGAGAAAAATGAATTTACGGCAAGTGTTGATGAAAATTGTCGTTTTTGGTAGAAAAGCAAAGGCTAACCCCTTTGGGTTTTTTTTGTGAAATTTTGATTTTTTTTACGAAATGCTTCAAAATTTAGGTATGACAATATAACACGCAACTGACAAAGATAAGAAGCTTCACGGGCGAGAAAAATGAATTTGCGACGAGTTTTGATGAAAATTGCCGTTTTTGGTAAAAAGCAAAGGCTAACCCCTTTGGATTTTGTTCTGAAATTTTGATTTTTTTTCTGAAATGCTTCAAAATTTAGGTATGACAAGATAACGCATATCTGACAAAGATAAGAATCCTCATGGGCGAGAAAAATGAATTTACAGTGAGTTTTGATTCACGGGCGAGAAAAATGAATTACGGCGAGTGTTGATGAAAATTGTCGTTTTTGGTACAAAAGCAAAGGCTAACCCCTTTGGATTTTTTGGTGAAATTTTGTTTTTTCTGAAATGCTTCAAAATTTAGGTATGACAATATAACACATATCTGACAAATATAAGAAGCTTCATGGGCGAGAAAAATGAATTTACGACGAGTTTTGATGGAACTTGTCATTTTTTGGTAAAAAGCAAAGGCTAACCCCTTTGGATTTTGTTATGAAATTTTGATTTTTTCTAAAATGCTTCAAAATTTTGGTATGACAAGATCACGCGTATCTGACAAAGATAAGAAGCCTCATGGGCTAGAAAAATGAATTTACATTGAGTTTTGATTCACGGGCGAGAAAAATGAATTTGCGCGAGTGTTGATGAAAATTGTCGTTTTAGGTAGAAAAGCAAAGGCTAACCCCTTTGGATTTTTTTGTGAAATTTTGCTTTTTTCCAAAATGCTTCGAAATTTAGGTATGACAATAAAACACGTAACTGGCAAAGATAAGAAACTTCACGGGCGAGAAAAATGAATTTACGACGAATTTTGATGAAATTTTTTGTTTTTGAGAAAAATCAAAGGCTAACCCCTTTGGATTTTTTGTGAAATTTTGATTTTTTCCGAAATGCTTAAAAAACTTGGTATGAAAATATAACGCAAATATGACAAAGATAAGAAGCTTCACAGGCGAGAAAAATGAATTTACGACGAGTTTTGATGGAACTTGTCGTTTTTGGTAAAAAAAACAAAGGCTAAACCCTTTGGATTTTTTGTGAAATTTTGATTTTTTCCGAAATGATTCAAAATTTAGGTATGACAACATAACACGTATCTGACAAAATAAGAAGCTTCACGGTCGAGAAAAATGAATTTACAACGAGTTTTGATGAAAATTGCCGTTTTTGGTAAAAAGCAAAGGCTAACCCCTTTGGATTTTGTTCTGAAATTTTGATTTTTTTAAACGCTTAAAAATTTAGGTATTACAAGATAATGCGTATCTGACAAAGATAAGAAGCCTCATGAGCGTGAGAAATGAATTTACATTGAGTTTTGATTCACGGGCGAGAAAAATGAATTTACGGCGAGTGTTGATGAAAATTGTCGTTTTTTGTAGAAAAGCAAAGGCTAACCCCTTTGGATTTTTTTGTGAAATTTTGATTTTTTCCGAAATGCTTTAAAATTTTGGTATGACAATATAACGCGTATCTGACAAAGATAAGAAGCATCACGGGTGAGAAAAATGAATTTACGATGAATTTTGATGAAAATTACCGTTTTTGAGAAAAATTAGAGGCTAACCCCTTTGGATTTTTTGTGAAATTTTTATTTTTTCCGAAATGCTTAAAAATTTTGGTATGACAATATAACACAAATCTGACAAAGGTAAGAAGCTTCACAATTGAGAAAAATGAATTTACGATGAGTTTTGATGGAACTTGTCGTTTTTGGTAAAAAAACAAAGGCTAACCCCTTTGGATTTTTTGTGAAATTTTGATTTTTTCCGAAATGCTTCAAAATTTTGGTATGACAACATAACACGTATCTGACAAAGATAAGAAGCTTCACGGGCGAGAAAAATGATTTCACGACGAGTTTTGATGAAAATTGCCCTTTTTGGTAAAAAGCAAAGGCTAACCCCTTTGGATTTTGTTCTGAAATTTTGATTTTTTTCTGAAATGCTTCAAAATTTAGGTACGACAAGATAACGCGTATCTGACAAAGATAAGAAGCCTCATGGGCGAGAAAAATGAATTTACAGTGAGTTTTGATTCACGGGCGAGAAAAATGAATTTACGGCGAGTGTTGATGAAAATTGTCGTTTTTGGTAGAAAAGCAAAGGCTAACCCCTTTGGATTTTTTGGTGAAATTTTGTTTTTTTTTTGAAATGCTTCAAAATTTAGATATGACAATATAACACGTATCTGACAAAAATAAGAAGCTTCACGGGTGAAAAAATGAATTTAAGACGAATTTTGATGAAAATTGTCGTTTTTTGAGAAAAAGCAAAGGCTAACCCCTTTGGATTTTTTGTGAAATTTTGATTTTTTCCGAAATGCTTCAAAATTTCGGTATGACAATATAACGCGTATCTGACAAAGATAAGAAGCATCACGGGCGAGAAAAATGAATTTACGGCGAGTGTTGATGAAAATTGTCGTTTTTGGTACAAAATGAAAGGCTAACCCCTTTGGATTTTTTGGTGAAATTTTGTTTTTTTCTGAAATGCTTCAAAATTTAGGTATGACAATATAACACGTATCTGACAAATATAAGAAGCTTCATGGGCAAGAAAAATGAATTTACGATGAGTTTTGATGGAACTTGTCATTTTTTGGTAAAAAGCAAAGGCTAACCCCTTTGGATTTTGTTATGAAATTCTGATTTTTTCTGAAATGCTTCAAAATTTAGGTATGACAAGATCACGCGTATCTGACAAAGATAAGAAGCCTCATGGGCGAGAAAAATGAATTTACATTGAGTTTTGATTCACGGGCGAGAAAAATGAATTTGCGCGAGTGTTGATGAAAATTGTCGTTTTAGGTAGAAAAGCAAAGGCTAACCCCTTTGGATTTTTTTGTGAAATTTTGCTTTTTTCCAAAATGCTTCGAAATTTAGGTATGACAATAAAACACGTAACTGGCAAAGATAAGAAACTTCACGGGCGAGAAAAATGAATTTACGACGAATTTTGATGAAATTTTTCGTTTTTGAGAAAAATCAAAGGCTAACCCCTTTGGATTTTTTGTGAAATTTTGATTTTTTCCAAAATGCTTAAAAAACTTGGTATGAAAATATAACGCAAATATGACAAAGATAAGAAGCTTCACAGGCGAGAAAAATGAATTTACGACGAGTTTTGATGGAACTTGTCGTTTTTGGTAAAAAAACAAAGGCTAACCCCTTTGGATTTTTTGTGAAATTTTAATTTTTTTCCGAAATGATTCAAAATTTAGGTATGACAACATAACACGTATCTGACAAAGATAAGAAGCTTCACGGTCGAGAAAAATGAATTTACAACGAGTTTTGATGAAAATTCCCGTTTTTGGTAAAAAGCAAAGGCTAACCCCTTTGGATTTTGTTCTGAAATTTTGATTTTTTTTAAATGCTTAAAAATTTAGGTATGACAAGATAATGTGTATCTGACAAAGATAAGAAGCCTCATGAGCGTGAAAAATGAATTTACATTGAGTTTTGATTCACGGGCGAGAAAAATGAATTTACGGCGAGTGTTGATGAAAATTGTCGTTTTTTGTAGAAAAGCAAAGGCTAACCCCTTTGGATTTTTTTTGCGAAATTTTGATTTTTTCCGAAATGCTTTAAAATTTTGGTATGACAATATAACGCGTATCTGACAAAGATAAGAAGCATCACGGGTGAGAAAAATGAATTTACGACGAATTTTGATGAAAATTGCCGTTTTTGAGAAAAATTAAAGGCTAACCCCTTTGGATTTTTTGTGAAATTTTTATTTTTTCCGAAATGCTTAAAAATTTTGGTATGACAATATAACGCAAATCTGACAAAGATAAGAAGCTTCACAGGTGAGAAAAATAAATTTACGATGAGTTTTGATGGAACTTGTCATTTTTGGTAAAAAATCAAGGCTAACCCATTTGGATTTTGTTCTGAAATTTTGATTTTTTTTCCGAAATGCTTCAAAATTTAGGTATGACAAGATAACGCGTATCTTCAAAGATAAGAAGCCTCATGGGCGAGAAAAACGAATTTACATTGAGTTTTGATTCAAGGGCGAGAAAAATGAATTTACGGCGAGTGTTGATGAAAATTTTCGTTTTTGGTAGAAAAGCAAAGGCTAACCCCTTTGGATTTTTTGTGAAATTTTGATTTTTTTCTGAAATGCTTCAAAATTTAGGTACGACAAGATAACGCGTATCTGACAAAGATAAGAAGCCTCATGGGCGAGAAAAATGAATTTACAGTGAGTTTTGATTCACGGGCGAGAAAAATGAATTTACGGCGAGTGTTGATGAAAATTGTCGTTTTTGGTAGAAAAGCAAAGGCTAACCCCTTTGGATTTTTTGGTGAAATTTTGTTTTTTTTCTGAAATGCTTCAAAATTTAGATATGACAATATAACACGTATCTGACAAAAATAAGAAGCTTCACGGGTGAAAAAATGAATTTAAGACGAATTTTGATGAAAATTGCCGTTTTTTGAGAAAAAGCAAAGGCTAACCCCTTTGGATTTTTTGTGAAATTTTGATTTTTTCCGAAATGCTTCAAAATTTCGGTATGACAATATAACGCGTATCTGACAAAGATAAGAAGCATCACAGGCGAGAAAAATGAATTTACGACGAGTTTTGATGGAACTTGTCATTTTTGGTAAAAAAAAACAAAGGCTAACCCCCTTTAGATTTTTGTGAAATTTTGATTTTTTCCGAAATGCTTCAAAATTTAGGTATGAAAATATAACGCGTATCTGACAAATATAAGAAGCTTCACGGGCAAGAAAAATGAATTTACGGCGAGTGTTGATTAAAATTGTCGTTTTTGGTAGAAAAGCAAAGGCTAACCCCTTTGGATTTTTTGGTGAAATTTTGTTTTTTCTGAAATGCTTCAAAATTTAGGTATGACAATATAACACGTATCTGACAAAAATAAGAAGCTTCACGGTGAGAAAAATGAATTTACGATAAATTTTGATGAAAATTGCCGTTTTTGAGAAAAAGCAAAGGCTAACCCCTTTCGATTTTTTGTGAAATTTTGATTTTTTCGGAAATGCTTCAAAATTTTGGTATGACAATATAACGCGTATCTAACAAAGATAATAAGCGCCACGGGCGAGAAAAATGAATTTACGACGAGTTTTGATGGAACTTGTCATTTTTGGTAAAAAAAACAAAGGCCAACCCCTTTGGATTTTGTTCTGAAATTTTGATTTTTTCCGAAATGCTTCACAATTTAGGTATGACAAGATAATGCTTATCTGACTAAGATAAGAAGATTCATGGGCGAGAAAAATGAATTTACATTGAGTTTTGATTCACGGGCGAGAAAAATGAATTTACGGCAAGTGTTGATGAAAATTGTCGTTTTTGGTAGAAAAGCAAAGGCCTTTGGATTTTTTGTGAAATTTTGATTTTTTTCCGAAATGCTTCAAAATTTAGGTATGACAATATAACACGTAACTGACAAATATAAGAAGCTTCACGGGCGAGAAAAATGAATTTACGACGAATTTTGATGGAAATTGCCGTTTTTGAGAAAAATCAAAGGCTAACCCCTTTGGATTTTTTGTGGAATTTTGATTTTTTCCGAAATGCTTCAAAATTTCGGTATGACAATATAACGCGTATCTGACAAAGATAAGAAGCATCACAGGCGAGAAAAAGAATTTACGACGAGTTTTGATGGAACTTGTAATTTTTGGTAAAAAAATAAAGGCTAACCCATTTGGATTTTGTTCTGAAATTTTGATTTTTTTCCGAAATGCTTCAAAATTTAGGTATGACAAGATAACGCGTATCTGACAAAGATAAGAAGCCTCATGGGCGAGAAAAACGAATTTACATTGAGTTTTGATTCAAGGGCGAGAAAAATGAATTTACGGCGAGTGTTGATGAAAATTGTCGTTTTTGGTAGAAAAGCAAAGGCTAACCCCTTTGGATTTTTTGTGAAATTTTGATTTTTTCCGAAATGATTCAAAATTTTGGTATGACAATATAACGCGTATCTGACAAAGATATGAAGCATCACGGGCAAGAAAAATGAATTTACGACGAGTTTTGATGGAACTTGTCATTTTTGGTAAAAACTCAAAGGCTAACCCATTTGGATTTCATTCTGAAATTTTGATTTTTTTTCCAAAATGCTTCAAAATTTAGGTATGACAAGATAACGCTTATCTGACAAGGATAAGAACATTCATGGGCAAGAAAAATGAATTTACATTGAGTTTTGATTCACGGGCGAGAAAAATGAATTTACGGCAAGTGTTGATGAAAATTGTCGTTTTTGGTAGAAAAGCAAAGGCTAACCCCTTTGGGTTTTTTTGTGAAATTTTGATTTTTTTACGAAATGCTTCAAAATTTAGGTATGACAATATAACACGTAACTGACAAAGATAAGAAGCTTCACGGGCGAGAAAAATGAATTTGCGACGAGTTTTGATGAAAATTGCCGTTTTTGGTAAAAAGCAAAGGCTAACCCCTTTGGATTTTGTTCTGAAATTTTGATTTTTTCTGAAATGCTTCAAAATTTAGGTATGACAAGATAACGCATATCTGACAAAGATAAGAATCCTCATGGGCGAGAAAAATGAATTTACAGTGAGTTTTGATTCACGGGCGAGAAAAATGAATTACGGCGAGTGTTGATGAAAATTGTCGTTTTTGGTACAAAAGCAAAGGCTAACCCCTTTGGATTTTTGGGTGAAATTTTGTTTTTTCTGAAATGATTCAAAATTTAGGTATGACAATATAACACATATCTGACAAATATAAGAAGCTTCATGGGCGAGAAAAATGAATTTACGACGAGTTTTGATGGAACTTGTCATTTTTTTGTAAAAAGCAAAGGCTAACCCCTTTGGATTTTGTTATGAAATTTTGATTTTTTCTAAAATGCTTCAAAATTTTGGTATGACAAGATCACGCGGATATGACAAAGATAAGAAGCCTCATGGCGAGAAAAATGAATTTACATTGAGTTTTGATTCACGGGCGAGAAAAATGAATTTGCGCGAGTGTTGATGAAAATTGTCGTTTTAGGTAGAAAAGCAAAGGCTAACCCCTTTGGATTTTTTTTGTGAAATTTTGCTTTTTTCCAAAATGCTTCGAAATTTAGGTATGACAATAAAACACGTAACTGGCAAAGATAAGAAACTTCACGGGCGAGAAAAATGAATTTACGACGAATTTTGATGAAATTTTTTGTTTTTGAGAAAAATCAAAGGCTAACCCCTTTGGATTTTTTGTGAAATTTTGATTTTTCCGAAATGCTTAAAAAACTTGGTATGAAAATATAACGCAAATATGACAAAGATAAGAAGCTTCACAGGGGAGAAAAATGAATTTACGACGAGTTTTGATGGAACTTGTCGTTTTTGGTAAAAAAACAAAGGCTAACCCCTTTGGATTTTTGTGAAATTTTGATTTTTTCCGAAATGATTCAAAATTTAGGTATGACAACATAACACGTATCTGACAAAGATAAGAAGCTTCACGGTCGAGAAAAATGAATTTACAACGAGTTTTGATGAAAATTGCCGTTTTTGGTAAAAAGCAAAGGCTAACCCCTTTGGATTTTGTTCTGAAATTTTGATTTTTTTTAAATGCTTAAAAATTTAGGTATGACAAGATAATGCGTATCTGACAAAGATAAGAAGCCTCATGAGCGTGAAAAATGAATTTACATTGAGTTTTGATTCACGGGCGAGAAAAATGAATTTACGGCGAGTGTTGATGAAAATTGTTGTTTTTTGTAGAAAAGCAAAGGCTAACCCCTTTGGATTTTTTTGTGAAATTTTGATTTTTTTCCGAAATGCTTTAAAATTTTGGTATGACAATATAACGCGTATCTGACAAAGATAAGAAGCATCACGGGTGAGGAAAATGAATTTACGATGAATTTTGATGAAAATTACCGTTTTTGAGAAAAATTAGAGGCTAACCCCTTTGGATTTTTTGTGAAATTTTTATTTTTTCCGAAATGCTTAAAAATTTTGGTATGACAATATAACACAAATCTGACAAAGGTAAGAAGCTTCACAGGTGAGAAAAATGAATTTACGATGAGTTTTGATGGAACTTGTCGTTTTTGGTAAAAAAACAAAGGCTAACCCCTTTGGATTTTTTGTGAAATTTTGATTTTTTTTCCGGCAAGTGTTGATGAAAATTGTCGTTTTTGGTGGAAAAGCAAAGGCCTTTGGATTTTTTGTGAAATTTTGATTTTTTTTCCGAAATGCTTCAAATTTTAGGTATGACAATATAACACATAACTAACAAATATAAGAAGCTTCACGGGCGAGAAAAATGAATTTACGACGAATTTTGATGGAAATTGCCGTTTTTGAGAAAAATCAAATGCTAACCCCTTTGGATTTTTTGTGAAATTTTGTTTTTTTCCAAAATGCTTAAAAATTTTGGTATGACAATATAACGCAAATCTGACAAAGATAAGAAGCTTCACATGTGAGAAAAATGAATTTACGTTGAGCTTTGATGGAACTTGTCGTTTTTGGTAAAAAAACAAAGGGTAACCCCTTTGGATTTTTGTGAAATTTTGATTTTTTTTCTGAAATGCTTCAAAATTTAGGTATGACAACATAACACGTATCAGACAAAGATAAGAAGCTTCACGAGCGAGAAAAATGAATTTGCGACGAGTTTTGATGAAAATTGCAGTTTTTGGTAAAAAGCAAAGGCTAACCCCTTTGGATTTTGTTCTGAAATTTTGATTTTTTCTGAAATGCTTCAAAATTTAGGTATGACAAGATAACACATATCTGACAAAGATAAGAAGCCTCTTGGGCGAGAAAAATGAATTTACAGTGAGTTTTGATTCACGGGCAGGAAAAATGAATTTACGGCGAGTGTTGATGAAAATTGTCGTTTTTGGTACAAAAGCAAGGCTAACCCCTTTGGATTTTTTGTTGAAATTTTGTTTTTTTCTGAAATGCTTCAAAATTTAGGTATGACAATATAACACGTATCTGACAAATATAAGAACCTTCATGGGCGAGAAAAATGAATTTACGATGAGTTTTGATGGAACTTGTCATTTTTGGTAAAAAGCAAAGGCTAACCCCTTTGGATTTTGTTCTGAAATTTTGATTTTTTTCTGAAATGCTTCAAAATTTAGGTATCACAAGATAACGCGTATCTGACAAAGATAAGAAGCCTCATGGGCGAGAAAAATGAATTTACATTCAGTTTTGATTCACGGGCGAGAAAAATGAATTTACGGCGAGTGCTGATGAAAATTATCGTTTTAGGTAGAAAACAAAGGTTAACCCCTTTGGATTTTTTTGTGAAATTTTGATTTTTTTCCAAAATGCTTCAAAATTTAGGTATGACAATAAAACACGTAACTGGCAAAGATAAGAAACTTTACGGGCGAGAAAAATGAATTTACGACAAATTTTGATGAAAATTGCCGTTTTTGAGAAAAATCAAAGGCTAACCCCTTTGGATTTTTTGTGAAATTTTGATGTTTTCTGAAATTCTTAAAAAATTTGGTATGACAATATAACGCAAATCTGACAAAGATAAGAAGCTTCACAGGCGAGAAAAATGAATTTACGACGAGTTCTGATGGAACTTGTCGTTTTTGGTAAATAACAAAGGCTAACCCCTTTGGATTTTTGTGAAATTTTGATTTTTTTCCAAAATGCTTCAAAATTTAGGTATGACAATATAACACGTATCTGACAAAGATAAGAAGCTTCACGGGCGAGAAAAATGAATTTACGACGAGTTTTGATGAAAATTGCAGTTTTTGGTAAAAAGCAAAGGCTAACCCCTTTGGATTTTGTTCTGAAATTTTGATTTTTTTCTGAAATGCTTCAAAATTTAGGTATGACAAGATAACGCGTATCTGACAAAGATAAGAAGCCTCATGGGCGAGAAAAATGAATTTACAATGAGTTTTGATTCACGGGAGAGAAAAATGAATTTACGGCGAGTGTTGATGAAAATTGTCGTTTTTGGTAGAAAAGCAAAGGCTAACCCCTTTGGATTTTTTGGTGAAATTTGGTTTTTTCTCTGAAATGCTTCAAAATTTAGGTATGACAATATAACACGTATCTTACAAAGATAAGAAGCGCCACGGGCGAGAAAAATAAATTTACGACGAGTTTTGATGGAACTTGTCATTTTTGGTAAAAAAACAAAGGCTAACACCTTTGGATTTTGTTCTGAAATTTTGATTTTTTTCCGAAATGCTTCAAAATTTAGGTATGACAAGATATAACGCTTATCTGACAAAGATAAGAAGATTCATGGGCGAGAAAAATGAATTTACATTGAGTTTTGATTCACGGGCGAGAAAAATGAATTTACGGCAAGTGTTGATGAAAATTGTCGTTTTTGGTAGAAAAGCAAAGGCCTTTGGATTTTTTGTGAAATTTTGATTTTTTCTCCGAACTGCTTCAAAATTTAGGTATGACAATATAACACGTAACTGACAAATATAAGAATCTTCACGGGCGAGAAAAATGAATTTACGACGAATTTTGATGGAAATTGCCGATTTTGAGAAAAATCAAAGGCTAACCCCTTTGGATTTTTTGTGAAACTTTGATTTTTTCCAAAATGCTTAAAAAATTTGGTATGACAATATAACGCGCATCAGAAAAAGATAAGAAGCATCACTGGCGATAAAAATGAATTTACAACGAGTTTTGATGGAACTTGTCGTTTTTGGTAAAAAAACAAAGGGTAACCCCTTTGGATTTTTTGTGAAATTTTGATTTTTTTCTGAAATGCTTCAAAATTTAGGTATGACAACATAACACGTATCTGACAAAGATAAGAAGCTTCACGGGCGAGAAAAATGAATTTATGACGAGTTTTGATGAAAATTGCCGTTTTTGGTAAAAAGCAAAGGCTAACCCCTTTGGATTTTGTTCTGAAATTTTGATTTTTTCTGAAATGCTTCAAAATTTAGGTATGACAAGATAACGCATATCTGACAAAGATAAGAAGCCTCATGAGCGAGAAAAATGAATTTACAGTGAGTTTTGATTCACGGGCGAGAAAAATGAATTTACGGCGAGTGTTGATGAAAATTGTCGTTTTTGGTACAAAAGCAAAGGCTAACCCCTTTGGATTTTTTTGTGAAATTTTGTTTTTTTCTGAAATGCTTCAAAATTTAGGTATGACAATATAACACGTATCCGACAAATATAAGAAGCTTCATGGGCGAGAAAAATGAATTTACGACGAGTTTTGATGAAAATTGCCGTTTTGGTAAAAAGCAAAGGCTAACCCCTTTGGATTTTGTTCTGAAATTTTGATTTTTTTCTGAAATGCTTCAAAATTTAGGTATGACAAGGGAACGCGTATCTGACAAAGATAAGAAGCCTCATGGGTGAGAAAAATGAATTTACAGTGAGTTTTGATTCACGGGCGAGAAAATGAATTTACGGCGAGTGTTGATGAAAATTGCCGTTTTTGGTAGAAAAGCAAAGGCTAACCCCTTTGGATTTTTTTGTGAAATTTTGATTTTTTCCGAAATGCTTTAAAATTTTGGTATGACAATATAACGCGTATCTGACAAAGATAAGAAGCATCACGGGCGAGAAAAATGAATTTACGACGAATTTTGATGAAAATTGCCGTTTTTGAGAAAAAAATTAAAGGCTAACCCCTTTGGATTTTTTGTGAAATTTTGATTTTTCCTGAAATGCTTCAAAATTTTGGTATGACAATATAACGCAAATCTGACAAAGATAAGAAGCTTCATAGGTGAGAAAATGAATTTACGATGAGTTTTGATGGAACTTGTCGTTTTTGGTAAAAAAACAAAGGCTAACCCCTTTGAATTTTTTGTGAAATTTTGATTTTTTTCCGAAATGCTTCAAAATTTAGGTATGAAAACATAACACGTATCTGACAAAGATAAGAAGCTTCACGGGCGGGAAAAATGATTTCACGACGAGTTTTGATGAAAATTGCCGTTTTTGGTAAAAAGCAAAGGCTAACCCCTTTGGATTTTGTTCTGAAATTTAGATTTTTTTTCTGAAATGCTTCAAAATTTAGGTATGACAAGATAACGTGTATCTTACAAAGATAAAAAGCCTCATGGGCGAGAAAAATGAATTTACAGTGAGTTTTGATTCACAGGCGAGAAAAATGAATTTACGGCGAGTGTTGATGAAAATTGTCGTTTTTGGTAGAAAAGCAAAGGCTAACCCCTTTTGTATTTTTGGTGAAATTTTGTTTTTTTCTGAAATGCTTCAAAATTTAGGTATGACAATATAACACGTATCTGACAAAAATAAGAAGCTTCACGGGTGAGAAAAATGAATTTAAGATGAATTTTGATGAAAATTGCCGTTTTTGAGAAAAAGCAAAGGCTAACCCCTTTGGATTTTTTGTGAAATTTTGATTTTTTCCGAAATGCTTCAAAATTTCGGTATGACAATATAACGCGTATCTGACAAAGATAAGAAGCATCACGGGCGAGAAAAATGAATTTACGACGAGTTTTGATGGAACTTGTCATTTTTGGTAAAAAAACAAAGGCTAACCCCCTTTGGATTTTTTGTGAAATTTTGATTTTTTTCCGAAATGC